>PVLC010011600.1:0-46616 GCA_004027655.1 Graphiurus murinus | reverse complement strand
GCCGGGCGTGGTGGCGCACGCTTGTAATCCCAGCATTTGGGAGGCTGAGACCGGAGGATCCGGGTTCGCGGCCAGCCTCAGCTACCTAGTGAGGCACTCCGCAACTTAGTGAGACTCGGTTTCAAAATAAAGAATAAAAAAATAGGGCTGGGGGTATAGCTCGGAGGTAGAATGCCCCTGAGTTCAATCCCCAGTACCACCAAAAAAAAAAAAAAAGAGGTGAATATCCCACATGAAAAAGGTACTCATATAACTCAACAGCAAGAAAACAAATCACATGACTGAAACAATCAAAGGAGTTGAACAGATATTTTTCAAAAGAAAGCATAGAATTAACCAACAGATATTTGAAAAAATGCTGAATATGGCTGGTCATCAGGGGAATGTAAGTGGAAAGCACAATGGGAAATTGCCTCACATCTGTTAGAATTGCTTTTATTCAGAGGACAAAAGATGACAGGTGTTGGCAAGGGTGTGGAGAAAAGCAGACCCTTGTATGGTGCTGGGGGGAATGTAAACTGTAAGCTGGTACAGCTATCATGGAAAATTCTAAAGCAGTTCCTTGAAAAATTAAAAGTAGAACTACCACATTCTCTAACAATCCCACTTCTGAGTATATATCCAGAGGGTATGAAATCAGTGTGTCAAAGACACATCTGCACTCTTATTCTCATTCTTGAACTTGTAAAGCTTACAATATTAGGAATATTATCATACAAATGGTGTAAATATTTAGATGGAAAAGGTCTTCCCAGAAATTATTTGCATAATGCTATTACCTTTTTCATATACTTGGTTGGATTATACATGTTTATGCTCATTTTTTTAATCATTACAAAGAATCAACAGAGTTAGTAAAACTAGGCTTTATGGAAAAACCTAGAATGGATAGAATTTCCTTCCCACTCACCTTTTCTCCAAGCCCTTGAACCAAACATCACTGTATTTGCAAATAATTGTTTTGATGAAATTAGTGTAATCAACAGATTTTATTTTAAATTATTTTCATTCTTGGAAGCTAGGAAATTAAGATAAGCTGACCATAAAATAAAAATTAAGAAAACAATTTTCCACCATCCTATTTAAGGTTTATCCATCTTTTAAAAATGAGAATACATAGAGAAAACGCTTTCTTTGTTCCTGAGGCACATTTTCCCCAAAAGAGGATGAGAGATGAAGAGAAATAAGTTCAAAATTCATATTTCCTTTGAATAATTTATTACATGAGGGAGTTTATAGATGGAAGCAAATGATTTGGTGGAAAAATGATTGTGTGTGTGTGTGTGTGTGTGTGTGTGTGTGTGTGTGTTTCTTTTACTGACATTTAACAATCAGCAAATATTGAGGTGGAAGCTGGCAGAACTCTTTCTCCATCAGCACCAGCACATCTATCTGAAAAGAACTGCCTTGTAGTCAGTTGGTTCTCTCTCAGCCCTACTCTATATAGCCAGCTTAGTTTTCTTGGGGAAAAAAAAATCTTTCCTGGCTTATTTCAAACTATTCACTTTCTTATGTGGATCCTCCAATTAGACGGAAAAAATAAAATGTAAGCCTTCATGTACCCTTGCCAAGAAAACAGAATCTTTAGTAAAGCTTCGGTGTTCTAAATTTTGATGAAACATAAATTGTGTAACCCAGTGTAGGAGATGATTTTTAATAGACAGGTTTGAAAAAATAGCGTAAGCAATGACATGAATATTTAAATGCATGTAGTTTCATTGTGGTGGATGCTTTTTTTACAGTAAAATGTTCCAAGAAGTTTTAAGAAATAATCAACTACGTTAAAATTTTAGAGAACTTTTCTTAGCTGTGCAGCTTTTTACCTATTTCCAACTTGATTTCAAATGTTTTTACCAATATTTATTTTAATGTTATTTACATCACCTTTTCAACCAATCTTTAGCTGGACACTTAAGCCTCTCTATGAGTATGCTCTGTTTTTCTTCTCTAATTAATTGGACATTTACTGTGCTCCTTCCTGACTGGTTCTGGTGAAAAATTGCTGGTATCTGTTATCTGATCTTAGAATAGACTCATTTCCTCTATATCAGCATTGTCTGCAAGCACAGCAAAATCGGCCCTGTTTTTTTCATTATTCTGCTCAATGGAAATGTCTATTTCTTAGAATAAAAGTGACCATGGCAACATGTAGTTGCAAAAACAATGCCCAGGAGGTGGCAGCAATTTTCAGCATTTCAGTACATTTCCACCCATGAAAATGTACTATTTTATACACACCCTTTCTTCTTTAACCAGCTCATCAATTTGGTATTCTTTAATGTACCTCTGACCACCTGCCACTTGCCATTTTTCCCTCTCATTGCCACTGGAGGCAAAGGGACCTGCTGAGCGTTCCCCTCCTGTGCTCCACAGGCATTTGCCAGACCCTTCAGCTGTTTAGATTCTCTCTTTACTTTCTGCCCCTCTCCAGTTTGTTACAAATGATTTTGATTCTCTTTCTATTTAGTGGCCATCATTCCTTCCACACTGAAAATTAAGCAATTCTTTTTGTTCTCTATTGCTACTTTTTTCCCTTGGGATAACTAAAAATTTCTATTTTTATTGCATGTACTTTTATCTTTTGTTTTACAAATCACTTTTAACATTTATATATGTACATGTACATCAAATATGTGTTTAATATTTATATTATATATAGAAAGAAGCATATACATGCATATATACATATATATCAAATAGTAATACTATTTTCTAATATACATGTGCCTATAGACAGATGGGTGGTTGGATTGATAATAGGTAATACCATTCCTTGATACATTTTAGAAGTGACCTTTCTAACAACAGTTTGGATAACCTTTGTGGCATCTCTATGCCAAAGGACGTGTTTCTTTTTTCTTTTTTTTTTTTTCTACCAGTAGCTCCAGAGTTAATGAGAGCATGGCCTTATTGACCTCTATTATAATTATTTTGAAAAACACATGTTTTAGTCAGTTCAAGCTGCTATAACAAATTTCCACAGACTTGATGGCTTAAACAATGAGCACTCCCTTCTCACAGTTCTGAAAGTTGGGAAGTCCAAGCTAAGATGCTTGCAAGGAGATTGCAAGGAGAAGAGAGACAAGTTCTTCTCTTGTTTATAAAAGGTGTGAATCCCATTCATAAGGGCTCTACCCTAGTGATTTAATTACTGCCCTAAGACCCCACCTCATAATAGTCTCACATTGGAGCTTGGGATTTTAACATAAAAAATTTGGAGAGATGTTACACTATGCTTTTTAAATATTTCAGAGGTTTCTTCCAAAGGAAAGAATATCTATCTACCTATCTATCTATATATTATCTATCCATCTCCTGCACCCCCCACAGAGCTAAGTAAAGCCGGCCACTCGTGTTGAAGGGAAGGCCACCCATAAACTTCCTGCTAGACTTCCACCAATCCTACGCCATCTGTAAAATGATTGCTGAGATACACCAGGAATCCCAGGGTGCTACAGAACACAAATTGAGAAACATCATTTTTGAGTAATCCTTAAGAATCCCGTAGTAAATTTAAATTGTATAACTATTGGACAAAAGTAGAGGGAAAAACTAATAGAACAATTTAAATGCTTTCAAGGTACAATAATGTGGAGGTGAGATAACCTCTTTATTTCCTGTAGGATGAGTGTTGTGCTGGTCCTCACCTGCGTGCTACAGAAGCAGTCTGTCCTACATGTGGTTTCCTCTCACTCCATAGTTCTCAACTTAGCTGTACATCAGGTAACGGATAAGCTTTTTAAAAACAGTGCATACACAGACCACACCCATTCATGGATTTAACCAGACTCTGAGAATTGGGCCTTGCTGGCTGTGTTTCCAGAATCCATCTTCAGATGGTGTTTATGTGAAGCTAGAGTCCAAAGGACAAACAAGAACTCCTATGTTCAATTTTCTGTTTACAAAAGGATGTATATCTAGTTGGCCTTTCGATTCCCCAAAAGTGAGTGATTTTGCTCTAAGGGAGTATTAGCACATAGACCTGTCAGAAGTCATGCCACACCTAAGATGAATTACCTTCCATGAAGTAAAAACATGTATATCAAAAATAGAATTATTTCCTAATGCCACCCACACTATACTTCTTTAAGCTGTAGGGATTAGTTGCTTTAAAAAAATTGCAGCTTTTGTTCTAGAACAGAGAAGATATTCTACATTGTTAAATATCTCCTGTAATACACTTGATTTAAGAGGCCAAATTGAATCATGAAATTCTAGAATTTAATTATTTATCTGTTGTGTGTGTTTTTTTGGTCTCATTATTTTTATTTATTAAATTTTTATTGGTGCATTATAATCATACATCTTGATTAAGTTCAGGGTGATACAGGCATACATGCACACAGCACTCATTGAGCCCTTCCCTAGCAAAGTGTACTTTTAAAGCAACTATTAAATTTAAGGAATTTATTTTTAATAGACTCCCTTTGCTTAAAAGCCCTAAAATCATAAAAGAAATTAGAAATGAGGACAGCAAGAGTATCTGTGTATGTGTGTGTGTGTGTGTGTGTGTGGTGTGTGTGTGTGTGTGTGTGTGTGTGTGTGTGTGAGTTTGTATATTTGAGAAGACCTAGCACCTACCACAGAGCATGCTCACACAAAGATTTTATCCAAAATACAATGGAGCATGAGAAACCTAACATGGGGGGAGGGGCGATTGGGAAAGGTTTAAATGAGTGCTGTGTGCATGTATGCTTCTACCAGCTTGTACCTCACAAAGATGTATGATTTTAATGCACCAATAAAAAATATAAAAATAAAATAAATAAAAAGAAAGAAATCACAGGCAAGCACTGGGGATCAGCCTGACACCCCACATGCAAGTGCCCTGGGCCACTGGTCACACAAAAATCCAACCACACTCTCAAGATTGAACCATCTCAAGATCCTTGCAAGGAATCTAGGCTTCTGGAGAGTTCAGAGCAGGCGTTCCCAGCGCTGTTTTTATGCTCCTCTGTCCACATGAACAGGCCAGATTATGCCAAATGTAAAGTACTGCTAATCAGGCTGACCCTGAGGATGACCAGGGAGCTTTAGGGTATAAACAACATATAACATAACAGCACTGCCCTTATTTAGTCAAGTCAAAAATCAGACACCCAAGGAGTTTCCTGAGAGAAAAGCTAAGCTTTCCCAACCAACTACCAATCAACCGTGTCCTCCACCAGGCATCATTCATTACAAGAGTTAAAATGAAATTCAATTCAGTACACTTCCAGTGAAATAGGTTTCGCAAATTTTTCTCTATGCAAAATCTAAACATCTTGCCTTTCACGATTCTTTTATAAACTTTTTTAAAAATTAGTATGTATGTCATTTTTTTCTATGTTTGGATTTTAGACTTCCATAGCTGCCTTATAGACTGCTCCCTTATTTGTATTTTACATAAAAATATAAGTAAAGTGATCTTTCTAAAACTCTTTATCAGTGTCCCACTGCCTTGGGAAAAGTCCGAATTCACTGGAGCCGTGAGACTCAAATCCGGGCTTCCCTGGCCTCCCCTACCCAGCACCGGCCACCTTAGCTTCTCTGAACCACCTGCGCTTTCTACAACGCAGAGACATTTCATTCTATGTGTCTTTGCTCTCTTCTTACCAACTCAAACTTCCTACAGTTTCCTGAACCTATCAGAATACTTACAACCCTGAGCCTGTATACATATTGCTTCTTGTCTGTCACAGAGTCATTTCCCCAGACAGGGACAATTTTCTTTGCCTTAGAAATTCTTGGCTATCTTTAAGACAGCTCAAACTGCATCTCCCCCTATGCCTTTGTGAGTATGCTGTCCCCCAAGTTCAGGGGGAATTGTACACTTTTTCCTATCAAATTGGTTTAATTATATCTTTGTAAATTTATTGATTTAATGTCTCCTTACTATATTACAAACTCCCTGAATGTAAAACTCTTATCTATTTTATTGATGATGGAAACTTCAACACATCACTCAATGACAAGCCCAGGGAAGGTACATTTGTCCATCCATGCACAAAAAGGTTTTGAGTCTCCAATTTGTGTTAGACATGGTTCTAGGCACTGATGATATAAAATCAAATAAAAGAGACAAAATTTCTACCTTTAGGAGGCCTACATTCTAGTGAGAGATATATATTAGATGGTGGCATATGATCTTAGATAAGTATCTGCTGAATATATGGCCACTTTTTCCTGAGTACTTCTACTTTAACTTATAATTATTCCTAATTAGACCATAAGCTCCTTATAGGCAGATTTAATGTTATTAGTTTCCTGAAGCTAACATAAAGTTTGATTAAAAAAGAAAACCTACATAAGTATTTTTCAGCAAAGCCAATAAAAATTTTTCTGACAGTTCAAACTTTTTGTAAAAAGAATCAATTATCATCTTTGGAAATGCAATTGACATAGAACTAAAAATAATAGCTATGCTTGTCATGTCTTCATTTAGAGCGATAGCATTATCTTCCTTCTAAATATCTTCCTTCTAAATAGCATTTGACAGTTTACAATTGGGGAACTTTTATATTTTCAGCTTGATTTTGTTGCATCCGATGTGGATAATGCCTTTGGAGGTGTCCTAATAGTTTTCTTTCTGTGTAAGTTTTTCTCCCTTCATGTCCCCTATCAGGTCCTTGGAGGTTAAAATCTGGAAGCTCTGTAGCTACTGGATGATCTTACCCTTCAGAAGTGGTGATAGAGAGACCAATGTTGGATGCCTGTCTTGGGTTGTGTCAAACTGATTCTCTGTCCTGTGAATTTAGACCTGGTTCTGAGAGGCAATGTTGTTCCCTGTATGCGGCGAAATTATAAATGATAAATTGGGAGCTTTTTGGTGAGAGGAGACAACTGAACAGTTGTAAATGATTTAAGAGGTTTATACAGGAAACAGAAAGCAAAGAGAAATTAGAGAAAGAGGAACAAGCTGGACAAGGTGGCACAGTCTTGTAATCCCAGTACGTGGGAGGCTGAGACAGGAGGATCACAGGTTCAGGTTGGAGGACAGCAATTTAGAGAGGTCTGCAGCTTAACAAGACCTTGATTCGAAATAAAAAATAAAGAGGACTGAAGGTGTAACTCAAAGGTAGAACACCCAGGGTTTAATCCCCAATATACCCCCCATACATACACAGAGGAACAAATGGATCTGGAAGGCAAAGTGGGGTGGGGAGATGGGGAACAAGACTCAGGTAGTGAGGGCTGGGCTGGGAACCTTGGGAGGAAGAGCTTGGTTTGAGAAAACTTCCAGCCCTGTCAAGGGCCTCTGTAACAGGCTGCTATCTGAATAAACATATAAACCAAAAGATTTCAGTTGTTTTTGCTTTTTGGTTGCCTGCTCTAATCACTTTTTTTTCTCCTCATCTCAATAAAGGGGCATTGTATTTTATTATTTTGTTCTAGGTAGTCTCAGTAAATTAAATAGAATTTGAGCTAGCTTTGTCAGTATGAGGAGCTATCAAATATTAATGTGTTGAGGCAATTTCCTTGTCATTTTGGGAACAATATAGGCCAAGTCTATCTGTCAGGCTTAATTGCAGTTTAAAAATGTGTTTATAATTTTCCTGAGAGAGGTGCTGATAAACGTGGATGACCGATGGAGAAATAGCATTATAATTTCTAATTGTGCTAATAATTATGTATTATTTACATGGTGCATTTTACTCAAGGCTATTAAAACATATTAACTTTACCAACTCATTTATAATCTGAATATGCAAAGCTAGTGAAAAGGAAGAATTAAAATAAGGCTAATCTAAGATATAATCATGACAGAGCTTCAGATTTATCAAGTCACTGGATCATATATATTGCATTATCTATTCTTTGTATTAACCTTCAGAGGCAGTAAATCTACCCCCTGTTCAGAGGTAGAAATGATTTATTGATTTCTTATTTATAGTACTTTTAAAAAATTCTCCCTAGCGGGGAGTGGTGGCGCACACTTGTAATCCCAATACTTGGGAGGCTGAGACCGGAAGATCTGGGTTCGAGGCCAGCTTCAGCCACTTAGTGAGGCCCTCCACAACTTAGTGAGACCCTGTTTCAAAATAAAGAACGAAAAATAGGACTGGGGGTGGTAGCTCGAAGGTAGAATGCTCCTGGGTTCAAATCTCAGTACTGCAAAAACAAAAACAAAAATTTTCCTTGATTGGAATTCTGAATTGTAGAGAATCCTTTTGTGTATACGTGTGGTATTGAGGATTGAACTAAGGGGTGTTTTATCCCTGTGCTACATCTCCAGTCCTATTTTTATCTTTTTAATTTTGAAATTGGGTCTTGATAAGTCACTGAGACTGACCTCAGCCCTGTGATCCTCCTGTATCAGTCTCTCAAGTACTGGAATTACAAGTGTACACCACCACACCTGGCTGTAGGGAATCTTAGAAATTAATCTGACCCTTGATCTTACAGATGAGAATATAAAAGCCTAGAGAATTAAATGACATTTCTAGGTCACAGAGTTTTTCATTTATGCATTTGATTTTGTTTTAATTCTTGGTTTTGGTAAAAATATCAGTAGTGCTGAAGTTAAGAAGCCCTGGTCTAAACAACCTCTTTCATAGCCTGCCCAGTTTATTTCACTTCATAACATATATATGTATTATAATTATATATCATAACAAGATTCAAATTCTATGATGCAGGCAATATACACGTTGCCCTTAGTCTCTGATGTGCAAGGGCCTCACTCACAGCTGGGAGTCAGGCAGTGGTTACAGACTCCACAGAGGTGCAGTAGTAGGCAACAGTACTTTTTAAGAGAAAATACTATCTGTGAAGGAACAATAAACATTCAAACTTGTCTGTCTATATCCAAATGTAAAGTTCCATCTGTGTGTATGCTTAAAAAGATGGTTAACAACCGTTTGTTTTGTAGATGAAAATGAAGTAGGGGAGGGAGATAAAATGCTTTTTATTTTACTTAATACTTTTCTTTACATGTGAATATTTAACAACATTACATTTTGTAGTAAAAGTACCTGTTATGAATTATTTACTTAAAAGTTGACGTTTTTCTTAGTGGAACCTAGAAATGAACACTTAAAATATTTAGGTAACTGCTTTTTATTAGAATAAAATGCGATGCTGCCTAATTTTGAAGTTAGCACATGAGACTAACTCTGTCCATCAAGTGCTTACCATTGGTCCATTTATTTACAGGGGGATCCAGTACTGAAGGATGCAATTCCTGTCTCCAAGTTGATCCTAGTCTAGAGCAGGTGACAGACAAGCAAAGTCACAAATAGAAATATCTTTCTTTCAATAATTATTATGTGACTATGGAAGAGGGATAACTCAACCTGGAAGCTCCTCAGAAAACTCTCTGAAAGAAATGTTTGGGTTGGAAGCTGGAGAAGGGCATAGTAATTAACTAGGGAGGTCAGTGAGGGAGGCTCACAGAAAACACAACCAGGAGACAAAAGACCTTGTGTTTTGGCACTGAAGGGCCTTGGGGTTAGAAGGTACTTGGGAATGGAGTCCTTTGTTCCTGTGCCTTTCCTTTTATATCCTCCTCCCCCTCATTCTCTTCTTCTTGTTTTTAAGGTAAGAGAGACAATAATTTTAGCTATCAACCAGCCAATCAAGAAAGAGAAGATAAAATAGAATAGAGGGAAGGAATACAGTATGGAGAGATGTTTACCAAAAGGTGGGAGGCTCAGAAGCAGGCCTTGGGTGAGAATGGTGCCACGCCATCGCCATCGAGACTGGAAAGCAGACATGAAGGACTTGGATAAAATGTACTTATCAGGATGTTTGGAGTCAGGAAATAGAAGTCTCTACCTGATGTTACTCCTCTATTGTTTCCTGAGAATGTAAAACTCGCTGAGCAAACCTGGTGCTCAGGGGCTTACATAAAGATATATCAGATAAAGTTTTGGTCTTTATGTCATGTAATGGAAGTAAGAAGATATACAGTTTAATGACTATTATAAAAGAGAGGGAGTGATAAATATAGTAAGAGGATTTTTAAAATTTGTTAAGAAATTTAAGATTGAGATGTTATTTGGGGCAAGAGTATTATTACTTATTGATTTATAATTGCTAGAGAATAAAGATAATGGCAAATTAGTTAGAAATTAATATCTGAGCTAAAGTAAGATAAGTACATATAGGACTTTATCTAAATAAATTGTCACAATGGAAATTAAATGTGGGCCACTAGCATTATCTTCAATACAAAGGATGCTATTTCAGCTGGGTATGGTGGCTCACACTTGTAATCCCAGTACTTGGAAGGCTGAGACCGGAGGATCTGGGTTTGCAGCCAGCCTCAACTACTTAGGCACTCTGCAACTTAGTGAGACTCTGTAAAAAATAGGACTGGGGGTGTAGCTCAGAGATAGAATGCCCCTGGGTTCCATCCCCATTACCACAAAAAAAATGCTATTTTTTCTTATTTGCATAAAAATGAAAAATCTCTCTCTTTTTCTCCCACCCCCCTCAGCTGGGAGTACACATAATAGAAGTCTCATCTTCTGGTTCTCCATCTCCTCATCTCTTTCTGTCCACCTTCCCTTCCCCCTACTCTTTAATTATTTCATCTGTCGAAGCCTTTTGAAATTCCCAGTGTTAACTTCACTCTGATAAGAAGCACTAGAGTTCTTACTCGATGAAGCCTAACAAGAAAGGTTGGGAGAACTAAAAAAAGGAAAAATAACAGTGATGAGCAGAGGAGAAAGTAATTGTAAATTCATATGTGAAGTGATCAATGCCCTGTCCCATAAAGGGACGGGCAGGGGACAGGTGGAATCTAGAGGAAAGGGCAGCAAGTGCTGTGTGCATGTAGGTTTCCACCACTCTGAACTTCATTAGAATATATAATTACAATTCACCAATAAAAGCATATTAAAAAGACACAGCTATCCTCAGAGCAAAGTAAAAAAGAAAAAGAGAATGAAAAGAAGGAGGAAAAGACAGAATAAACCAAAACCTGCCTCTCCCAGGAGAAGGGGAGACTGAGAGATAAGATTATTATGATACATAAGAACCAGGAAATAATCTTTGTATTAACTTTAAAAAATTATAATGCTCTGTTTGTTTTATCTTCTTCATATTATGATGTAGAAACTGGGAGAGGCTCAGAGAATCAATTAACTTTTATGAAGGGTCAACAGTGTTACGGGTACCATGACACATAGTTGGAATCACCCATAAGCCATGTGCAGCTGGAAGAATAAAAGTAAAAATTATCTCTATTTAGGTGCACTCCTAGCTTGGGAGCTTTGGGATATAAGTGTTCCCCAAAGGCCCATGTACTGAGGGCTTGATTGCCAGCCTATGGCCCTGTAGTCCTATGTGGAACCTTTAAAACTGGAGCCTAGTGGGGGGAAGTGAGGGTGTCCTTGGAGGAGATATTGGGACTCTAGCCTCTTCCTCTTTTTCGTTGCTTTCCAGGTGCCACGAGGGAGCTGGGAAGCTCATGCTACCCCCATGATGTACTGTGCTGTCACAGGTCCAAAGTAACAGGGCCAAGCAACCATGGACTGAAATCAGGAGCCCAAAACAAACCTTTCTGCTGTGTGTGTGTGTGTGTGTGTGTGTGTGTGTGTGTGTGTGTGTGTGTGTGTCCAAGCTACATCCCCAGTCCATTTTAGGTGTTTTCTTTTGAAACACAGTCTCACAAGATTGCTGAGAGTACTGAGAATCTAGCTAAGTTTCTGAGACTTGTCTCAAATCTGTAATCCTTCTGTGTCAGCCTCCCAAGTACTGGGTATACACCATGCCTGACAACCTTTCCTCTTTTTAAATTGATTATCTCATATATTTTGCCACAGCAATGGAAAGCTGACTAACACAACCAGAGATGCTGTTGGACATCCTCTAATGCACAGAACAGACCACCACAAAGAATTATTTAGCCTAGAGTGTCAACAGTGCCAAAGTTAAGAGACTCTGACCACCAGTTCCCTGAGTCTAGAATTTTCTTCCTTTAGTAACCCATCTCCTTTAAATATCATCTTCCTCATATTATCCTTTCCTTGCCCTTCCTCAACCTCCTTTTTTGTTTAGTTTTATTATAGTAGTTCTCATCTTTTGCTCTACTGTACTATTTTCTTATTATTTTATTATCAGTGTATTCACTTTCCACTAAAATATAAATTCCACAAAGGTGAGAAAGTTCTGTTGGATTGATTATTTCTGTTTTATGTTACACATATCCCAGATCTCAATACATATTTGATATTTGGAGGAAGATAGCAATGGGCTCTGAGAACAGAGCAGGTGCCACCTTTGGGCAAGGGAGACCAATTAGAAGTTGAGGTAGGCAGGGCCACAAAGGGCACAAGAAGGCTTTAATCTCTAAAGCATGAGGCAAGGTTATATCTCAAAGTGCAAACTTTGTCATTTATGATGTTATTGTCTTCTCCTTTCCTCTTCCTCCTCCTCCTCTTCGTTTCTTTTTCTCAAAGGCCCTTTACCCATGTCTCCTGCTTTTACTGGAATACTAACAAATATTCAAAGAAATGGCTGACCTAAATTCAGAACAAATTTTCTTTTCTTAAAGACACTTTTGCAGGATCAAGAAAAAAAAATCACAAGATATTAGATAAGATCAGCTTAAAGGGAAAGAAGATGGAATGGAAATAAATGGAAGGAGAAAGAGCTTAGAAGGAGGAGGGGAAAGGTGCAATCGTACAGTTATCCAGGAGCAGAGTGGAAAGGTCTCTGAAGATAAAAGAGCAGTGGGCTCACACCCAGAACCCCACCTCAACTAAGCCATTCCTTGGAACAACTGCTGTCCAGCAATCCTGGTCACTTGCAAGCCCCCTGAGCAGGGTTTAGGTAACCATCAAGGTGGCCTTAACCTTGGCTTCTGCTGACTGAAGCTAATCTCTCTTTTCTTAGAGCATTTATTTTTAAAAACTTGTGTTTGTAAATTTTTCTCAGCTTCTTTGAGATGTAAATCCTTTTAAAAGCTTCTTACTGGCTTTATGATGCAGAAATATCTTTCTCAAGGACCTGAGACCCATGTTTTTGAAGTGTGATCAAGAAGGAAGAGAGAACCCTTATCTCTCTTCCTTCTCTGGGGCAGGGTAGGGGCCTCATTTCGGTCTTGTTCCAAATTGTGAAATGGTATGTAGATAGTGAAAGGTTTTATGCTTCAGCAGAGGGAGGGTGTGTTAGTAAAATTTCCCTGGCTGGAACAAAACACCTGAGATAATCACTTTATGAGGAGTAAAATTTATTTTGGCTTACAGTGTCAGAGGCTGTGGTCCAGGGTCTGTTAGGCTCACTGTCTTTTAACCTCTAGAGAGGCAGAGCATTATGGTGGGGAGTCAGTGGAGATGCAGACTGTTCACCTCATTGCCACCAGGAAGTGAAGAGATAAGAGGAGGGGCTGGTCCATCTGCAGAGGCACATTTCAATGACCCAACTTCCTTCCTCTGGGCTCCACCTCCCTAAAGTTCTACCACCTCCCAGTAGTGCCACAGATTAGTGAATGAGCCTTCTTTAGCGTGGGAACTTCAAGGTACACTCCAAATCCAAACAGTAATAGAGAGGATTTTTCAGACTTCATTTAAATTGAGACCAGATATAATTGTAGGAATTAGAAGGTGCTCACAATATTCAAGTTGATGGTTGACAGTGGCTTACACTAGGGAAGTAAAGTAGATGGACCCAACCAAGATCCAGTAGTGTTATGGAGAAGATGTGAGTCCCTGAAGGATCTAGAGTATTTTCCAGTTGTGGAGAGAGGGGACACAACTCAGGATCGGCAAAATCCTTGGCTTATGTGATGGAACAGAATTCAGTACTCACTAGAGACATAGAGATTTATTGAGAAAAGCAAGAAATACATAATTTAAAAAGAACATGGGTGATCTCCAGAATGAGAGATGCCTCATGGGGGCATTCATGGCTCTTCTATTATAGGAGGCTTTCGTGAAGGGTTGGTATGAGGAGTTATGTGAGGATCTCATCAGTCTGGTAGTCACAAGATGATTTAGGGTGTTTTGATCAACCTTGGGGTCCCAATGGAGTCTTTACTATCTTCTCAATAGATATATCTTTTTTTTTTTAAAACTATTCAAGGACAGCTAACAGTACCGAAGGAGAATGCTCTTTTGTGTGACCTCTGTCTTCTGACCCAGGGGTATCTCTCCTGTTTAACTATTCCTAGGTTACATAATTAACAGTCCAAAGTATTTTGTAAGTGAGCTTCTAGTATGGTATTCGGCCACCTTTCTGGATCCTTTGTGTGGTCTTTGTTGTCCAATCAATTGAAATACCTTTGAGGATAGCAGGGGAAAAAAAAGAAAAAAAGGCTCTCAGAAACCTGGGGAGTAAGGGTATTGATTGGAGACTATTATCACAGGCTTCTATATTAAAGTTGAATTTTCCTTGTTCTCTCTTAATGTCTACTTTCTACACATTTTTAAAAATTTCTTATATTTTACCTCATTAGAACAAGCCTTGATGGGAGATATAGCAGAGGATAAAGGAGAGAGAAGCCTGGTAGGTGAAGATGCGTTTGGAGAAAATATACAATAGAAATTGGGCAGAACTTTAGACACAGACCTTTGTGCAAAGATGTTTATCAATGAGTTATGTGTTATAGCAAAAACAAAAAGGAAAGAAAGAGGAAATAGTTCTAATTATCCACCAAATTATAAAATGTGAATAAGCTATGATATGTATATGTAATTAAATATTATGTGATTGTGTAAAATAATGATTATGAAGAATTTTTAATAACATAGAAAAATATTTAAGATATAGAGGCTGGATAAATTAAGCAGAGAATATAAAATTATAAGTGCCATATGACATCAATTCCATCAAAAAGCCTACATAAATTATATGTAAAGTATTAATACTGGTTAACCATAAGGGTTTTACTAGTAACTTATTTCCCATATACCTTTTCTGTATTTTTTGAGGATGCATAAATGGAAACATCTTAATGTAAATAATTCTGGTATGATTTACATTTTAAATGACCTCTCAGTAACTTCTAGTTTGTGATCACCAATATTTCACTTTAACAATCACTAAAATAAGGACAATTTGTCCATATCCATCTAAAATATTTTCATATCAAGGGACTGACTGTTCTGCAAGCAAATAAACTTAAATATAAAGATTGATAGTAGATATGAGGAAGAAGTTATTGATTCTCATATCATGTAATGCAGTTCATAATTAGTACTTCTGTTGTTTTTCTTTTGATTTTCTCATGTGAATAACTCTTTGAGTTATAAATTAGACCTTACCAGGTTTTTCTAATCCACATAATAACTAACAAGATAGATATGGGGAGCTGGGCATGGTGGTGGCACATTCCTATAATCCAGTTTATGAGAGTACAGCCTAGGCAACATAAGAAGACCATCATCACCAAGTGAAAAATAAATAAATATATAGATGGCAAATATGGGAAGAATAAAGCAGTCTTCATCCCAATATTCATCCAGAGAATAAAAATGCATTTCCTTAGCTAGGGGTGGTGGCAAACACTTGTAATCCCAGTACTTGGGAGGCTGAGACAGGAGGATCCCAGGTTTGCAGTCAATCTCAGCAACTTAGTGAAGCCCTCAGCAACTTAGTGAGACCCTGTTTCAAAATATAAAATAATAAAATAAAACAGGACTGGGGTGTAGTTCAGAGGTAGAATACCCCTGGGTTCAATCCCCAGTACCACTAAATAAGTAAATAAGTAAATCTGTTTTATTTTATTTAGATAGCTTCCTGACTTCAGGCAAAGGCCAGGACCAACTACACCTTTGAATTCCATACAGGCTCAGTTTCCTATGATCGTTCTGTAGAATACTACTCAAAAATAATTTTAACATATTATGGTCTCTATATTATTTGTATTCTTGGGTTTGTTACAATCCTCACATTTCTTAACAGAACTCAAATTTTATAAGAGGACTGGAGAAGAAAACAGTTTAAATGATACTATGGTAACACATGAAGTTATTACTACCAAACTCACTGGCTCATGTGGGGATGGAGGAGGGGGAAACAGGCTGGGATGTAGAGAAAAGTACACTAAGAACTCTGTGCATGTATGCTTTTATCACATTGTACTTTACTATGATGTATAATTGTCAAGCACTAAAGTATAATTTAAAAAAAAAAGAGTGATCAGCCGGGCGTGGTGGCGCACGCTTGTAATCCCAGCATTCGGGAGGCTGAGACTGGAGGATTCAGGTTCACGGCCAGCCTCAGCTATCTAGTGAGGCACTCCAAAACTTCCTGAGACCCTGTTTCAAAATAAAGAATAAAAAATAGGGCTGGGGGTATAGCTCGGAGGTAGAATGCCCCTGAGTTCAATCCCTAGTACCACAAAAAAAAAAAAAAAAAAAGAGGATCAGGCTGGAGGGCTTGTCAAGTCAGACTTGCTCTCACTCCCTTAATTTCTGATTCATTAAGTCTGCGGGCCAACTGTGAATTTCCATCTCTAAGAGGTTCCCCTTATGATTCAGATGCTGCTGATCTGAGGGCCACGTTAGAGCTACTGTTCTACTTTTCGACTTGGTTTCAATTCCTATTGTAAGCCTACTGAAGGCAGAAAATGAAGCCTGGCCTGGTGGCACATGCCTATAATCCCAATAGTTGGGAGGCTGAGAATGGAGAATCACAGGTTTGAGGCCAACCTCAGCAATTTAGCAAAGCCCTCAGCAACTTAGTGAGACAGTATTTCAAAATAAAAATAAAACAGGGCTGAAGGTGGAGTTCAGAGATAGAATGCCCCCAGGTTCAATCCCCAAGTATCAAAGGCAAAAAATGGTCTGATTTCATTGATAACATTTACTCTAATCATTTATTTTTTAAAGATAGGGGGATGTCATTCTCTCTCATAGACATTTCTGAGACCAGATAGCGATGGCATAAGTAGCCCCTTCTAAACAGAAATAGGATCATAGGTCAGGTACATGAAATACAACATTGGTAATTTCTGTTTCCATGACTGCGATATCGCTAGGAAATAGTGGCACATCTCCCATAAGCACTGGGATTGTGTGCTCTTTCCTTAATAACACACATTAATGAATGAACAAGGAGTTTTTTAAATAAAACTCTAAGAAGGCAATATCAGAGGATTATCTGTAAAACATGTAAAAGTTAGCATCAAAGAAAAGATTACACCAAGTATTATATTCTGAAAACTTCTCGTTCACACACCCCAAGCCTTTCTAAAGGAATCAGAGCTCTTTAGTCTCAGCAGGTTTGAGATGAATTTTATGAAAGAGTATAAGATCCCTGACCTATGATCATCTGGGAATAGAGGTGAAAATATAATTTTAGATGAACCCATCTACCATTCAATTTAGCTACATTCTCTTTAATTTACATAGATATGAATTTTATTGCATTTACTTAGTGCCACATATTAAATTCTCATCATATCCCTTTGAATCAGGTAGGGTAATATATGTAAAAGAGCTCAGAAAAATTGTTCAATCAAAATGTAAAAGTGTGATCATAGCAATTTTTTTTCTATTATGTGGCTGATAAAATTAATAGAGTTTAACTAATAATTCAAGGCTTGTGGGTATGGCCAAGAACATGATGAACACTCACTGTTTCTTGAGTGGCAAGATACACTAGAAAAGCTTGGACTTTGGAGACCAATAGACTTGGTTCAGATACAGGACTCATCCTTCTTGTACATGAGGGTTTGGGCAAGCCACTTAGTATCTTTGAGCCTGAATTGGTGTGCCTGTCAGGAAAATGATGTTAATGACAGTGTTGAGATTGATAGGAATGAATAACATGAAGTTTGAAAAAAGTAGATAGTAGACTGCACAACTTTGTGAATATGCTAGAAATCACATTTTACACACTAAAGGGTGAAATTTAATGGTATATAAATTAGATGTCAATAAAAAGTAAAGCCCATAACAAAGTACCTGGCATATAGTATCACTCAAAAAAACTGTTTGCTCCTTTTTTTCTTCTGCTGCATAGTTTAATAATCTGGCAGTGGGAAGTAAGGTATACAAACAGCGGGGTGGCATAAAATGCCCACTGGGGTTCTAATTTTGCAGTAGAATGATGTAAGTTTTAAATCTAGTTTTACTAACAAGCTTCTGCATTTGTGAGGAGTATCTAGTTAAAAATGTAAGGTTGAACTCAATTGTCTCTATTTCATTCTCAGATAACATTAATAAAGCTATAAAAGAATAAAAATAAATTTACAAAGACCTAAAGAATACGAGAGGAAGTAAAAATGAAATGTTAATCATTTTTGAAAGATAGAAAGCTGAAGTGTTCTGTGCAAGAGGATGTCTGGATTTTGAAATGCCAGGTAAGTTTGGAAGACTCAGGGATGAGAGTAAAACCAAAAGTAGGAGAATCGATCAAAAGTCTCTTTACAAAAAAAGTTAGAACCTAATATCCCATCCCTTCTCTATGCACCCAAACCATAAATCCCTTACTAACCTTACTAGGAGAAAAGGTTTAATCTCTGGAGAAATAAAACTGGAGAGATACTAAAGTTGGAGGCAAAGGGCAAGGGTGAGAAGTCAGATGAAAAGAGAGAAATTAGGGAGAAATGGCCTGAATTCTACAGGACAAGAACTCCAAATTCCCTTCTTTTCTCAGTTTTCAGAAGCTGGAATCCAGTTGATGCCTGATCTCCTCCTCCTTACCAGGTATCATATTGGAGAATTCCTTTGGAGATACTTTCCAATCCAAGATTAAAACAAGCACATGCAGCCACACCCCCACGGGAGCATCCTAGCACCAAGCCTGCCCAGGCCCACTAGGTATGGAACCTTTACAGAGCCTCACTGTGAAATACTGAAGTACCTGGTATTTGAGAAATCCTGTAATCTAAAAGGGATTGCCGAAATAAGCCAACCGAGAGCCTATCTAATTATTGGGGATAAGTGAGTTTATGTTACAAAACAATCAACCTCAAGTTTACAGTTATACTATAAAATGATGTCTGGTTGGTTCTCATTCCTGCTCCCCATTCATCATGGCTTGCCCTGGAAGCTTCACAGTCACTCCCTGATCTGGACCCATACAGCAGCCACCCACTCACTCAATCACCAGGCCAAAGACCAAAAGGAAAAAACTCTGGGGAGCCAGGATGTGCAGTTAAATTCTGGGGCTGGGAAGTGATGGGTGTGTCCCCTCTGCTCACTACCATTGGTGTGAAGTGGTTACATGGCCACATTTGAAAACAAAGGCTCTAAAATTATCATATATCTATGTCCATAAAAAGCAGAAACATAGAAATATTAGCGAATAGCTCCTACAAAGAGAAAATGGCACTAATGCAAGAAACAGAAGAAAATTTTTAAGAAAAATCTATGATAAATACACCCAAATATGTTTTAAAATACCATGTTGCCATGCGTAGTGGTGTATGCTCTTCACCCAGGTACTTGGGAGGCTGAGGCAGGAGCATCACTTGAGGCCAGGAGTTTGGGACCAGCCTGGACAACATAGCAAGATTCTGCCTCTAAGAGACGAAATTAAAATATTGTGTCCATGAAATAAGAAGTGAATGCTATCTAAGACAAAGGAATAATCTAAGAACACAAAACAACTTGAAAATTAAACGCATAAGTGTACTTTACCTAAATTATAATGTATTTATTGTATTGCATTTATGTTTATGTTTGTTACATATTCTATGTACAATGATGTATTTACATGTACAAATGTATATACATTGTATAAAATAGGGAAATTATATATATGTTACTAGAAATTTTGAAAATTCAATACAATAAAAATTTAAGAGATTCAATAGAAGTCTCTTAAAAAACTAAATATAAATTTCAACAGGAAGGCAAAGAGGAAAGCATGAATTAAAAATAAAAAGTACTTCAATGCCAAGCATAGTGGCATACAGTTGTAACTCCAGAATTTGTGAGGCTGAGACAGGAGGATCTCAGGTTCAAGGGCAGTGCACAGTAACTTAGCAAAAGACCCTATTTCAAAATAAAATAGGGCTGGGGTCTAGCTCAGAGGCAAAGTAGCCCTGGGGTTCAATATAAAAAAATAAAGCCCATCAGTAATCTCAACATTTATTAACAAGATCTTCTGAAAAAGATAACCAAGAAAAACAAGGAAGATATCAAATAAGGAATTCAATAAATTTCCTAATGTGTGCTTTTCAAGATTGGCTAAGCCTACCACCTACAAGAACAATAAAGATATGCATCACTGTAACTGTGCCTGCACAGGATAAACCTCACCTTCCTAAGTTCATTCCTATATTATTGGCATAAAACATGGGAACTGTACTTCCAAGATTCCTGCCTTGGAACTTCAGTTTTTTAAAAAAACCAATGAGAAGCACTCACAAGAGATTTGTAAGGCAGAAGAGAAGGAAATACCATTATTTATGAAGAGCAGCTGTGGAGAGTATCAAGAGCATATATTGATACATGTGGCATTTCCTCCACAGCTTTGGATACTTCTCTAGAGCCATCTAGTGTGGTGCTACAGGAAGCTGAGATCAAGTGCTGGGGATGGAGAAGATTGGTAAAGCACTTGCCTAACATGTGGTGAGAGACTTGGGTTCCATCCCCAGCACCAAAACAAAACAAAACAAAATAAAAAGGAATGCCTAAGAAGCTGAGATCAACACCTGATTCCTTCCAGAGGACCTATGCCTAGTCACTTTCACTCCCCAGTTTTCCAAAGTTGCATAAACTTACAACTTACTATATTAAAACTCTCCCTATTTTAAATATCTATAAATATCTATCAAACACAGAATAACCTATTGTATATTTCACAACAAAACAAATGATAAAGAAAAAACTAAAAGTTTATGGGGACAAGGGAGTGAGAGGAAAGCACTCAAAACCTGAGGATTAGAATCACGGGGCTCAAGCCAGGCATGGTGGCGCACGCTTGTAATCCCAGCATTTGGGAGGTTGAGACCTGAGGCCGTGTTCGCGGCCAGCCTCAGCTACCTAGTCAGGCACTCTGCAACTTAGTGAGACCCGGTTTCAAAATAAAGAATAAAAAATAGGGCTGGGGGTATAGCTCGAAGGTAGAATGCCCCTGAGTTCCATCCCCAGTACCACAAAAAAAAAAAAAAAAAAAAAAAAAAGAATCACGGGGCTCAGTCTTACATACTAGAAGTAAATGGAACAGCCCCTTCAAAATACCAAGGTAAAATCACTTCCAACCTATGATTTATCATTCTTAGGGGATATGCATAGGAATAATCTAGAATCTAGAGACAGGATTAATGAAATATAAAGGTAAAGACATTAACCGAATAAAAGTTCCCAAATATTTACTACAAGAAAGCAATTTGTTTTCTTGGACAAAACTAGTACACTGAGAAGAGAAGGAGAAAGACTAGTTTCCAGGAGGTCAACTGCAGGGAAAAGGGGGAAAGAAAGTTCCTGGGATGATAGAAAAGTATTAGGATAACTTAAGAGTCACAGGGTTAGACTCAAGAACCTAGCTTAGAGAAAAAATACTCCAGGAAGAATGCTTCCAAAAGGACATTATCTGATATGTTTAATCAAGCTGATTAAATATTCAGAAAATCAAATGATTTCACAAACAAAAGCAGAATTTACACCAAGGCAGACAAATAGTTGTATGAAAAATTAAATTAATGGTAGTCTATTACATGGCTCAAATTTCAGAAATTCATTCATTCATTCATCTATTCATTTGTTCATTCATTCATTCAAGAAGTACGTAATTAGCACCTATTATGTGCCAAGCGTGGTTTTAGGCACTGAGAATAGAAGAGTGAACAAAGCAGATACTGTTATTACCCCCATGGAGCTTACTAGAATGTGTGGATGTATACAATAAACAAATACCATATAGGTTAGAGAAATATGAAGCAAGATAAGGGGGAAAGGCATACCATGTGGAAGGAGGTATGTTTTATATAAGATGTACATTTTCACTGAGATCTTAAGGTTGTGAGAGATTGAGTCATGGGATGTCTGAAGGAAGAATCTTCCAGGAAAGGAAGTTGATGTACTGGTCTTGAAGAGGAATCCCAGTTGGTATTTTTGAGAAATTGCATGAAGACTAGTGTGACCAGATCGGTGAATGAACAGTGGGATGAGGGCAGCTAGTGCTGGTGCTGCTGCTTTGAATGGATGAGTAAGCTATTGGAGAATGTCCAGCAGGACTTCCAAGACCTCATGTAAGTTTCAAAGTTGACTCTGACTACTCTGTTGAAAATTCCGCAAGAAAACAAGAACAGACACAGTTAGTGGTCTATTGAAAAAAATTGGAGAAATAACAACAGAAACATATTTTTTTTTCAGTACTGGGGATTGAACCCAGGGGCATTCTACCTCCGAGCTACACCCCCAGCCCTATTTTTTATTCTTTATTTTGAAACCGAGTCTCACTAAGTTGCAGAGTGCCTCACTAGGTAGCTGAGGCTGGCCGCGAACCCGGATCCTCCGGTCTCAGCCTCCCGAATGTTGGGATTACAAGCATGCGCCACCACGCCCGGCTAGAAACATATTATTAACATGAAGATATCAGCCACAGAAAAATGAATTCTGGAAGAATCAGAAAGGTTTCCTTTGGGAAATGGAAAGTGAAGTTGAAACAGGCTAATGAGAAAATGGAGGAGGAAATAATTTTTGTTTTTATTTCTTTCATGAAGAGTTTTATACTCTGCATACATATGTGACTGACAAAAATATAAATAAACGTTTTATAAGTGTACTCAAATGTTACTCTTTGTGTGCATATATAACTGACAAAAATAGAAATAAGCATTTTAAAAATGTACTCAATTTTTTTTTAATGTATAACATCCACAATGTAAAGTGTAGTATATGATAATCACAGACAGCGATGGAGAATTATATATTATGAAAGCTTTGCTCCCTAGGTATTTGTGCTGTGTATTTATCAGAATTTAGATTCCATGGCTGTTATAGAGACTCCAAAATGAGAGAGAAGTTTATATTTTTTCCATGTAACATTCTTGACACAAATAATTCAAGGCTGGTATGGAAGACCCGAGGTGTAGGAATAGAAGGTCTTTCCAACTTGTCCTGTCATCAATACACAGAGCAATACCCAAGTCATTTTTAACTTACTGGAGATTTTCCCTTGGATTTGGTTACTCAATGCCTATAAGATTCCTTAGAGAAAAGAAGCAGCAGCACCATGGTAGAATGAACATGGGATTCACAGCCAGCCCTACGCTTGAACCCCAGCTCCACAGGTTATTAGCAGAGAAAACTTGTCAGTTAAACCTCTTGTACTTCCATTTCCCCATATATAAGACAAATACAGTACCATCTATATAATAGACTTGCTGTGAGGATTAAATGACATAATGTGTAAATCTAAACAATGGCTGCCACCAAGGAACTGCTCAACCAGTTGGAGTGGTAGCATCATTAGCTGAAGTGAGACTGTCAAGTAGCAAAAAATGTTGTCAGATCACGTCACTCATATGACTCCCTTCACATATAAAATCAGATCCAATTTCTTTATCACAGCCTGCAAGACTCTACATGATCTGATTCTTCTCTCCACTCCACTGACGCAAACTCCTATCTGAGGGCCTCAGCTCTTGCTGTTCCGGATACAGATATTACTATACTCACTGATATAGATATGAACCCCTCTCTCATTTTAGGCTCAGGTTTCTGCAAAAACATCAATGCCTCCTCAAAAAGACACATCTTATCCTTACAGCTAAAATGATAAGCACTATCACATTGTCCCTTGATTCTAATTTCTATTTCATATATAGCATCCATTAATCTACCACAGTATACATTATCTGTCTCTTTCAAGAGGAGGTTAGCTCCTTGAGATAAAAAAAATTTTGTAATGTTCCACAGAAGCAGCCCCAATATCGGAAAATAAGCGTGGTATATAGTAGTCTTCAATCAATGTATGTTGCAGATGCAGTACTCAGCATCATTAAAAACCTGTATACACAGCACCTATTCATAATCTGGATAATTGTAGACAATGCTGATTTCAATAGAAAAGAGAAGTTGGTGAGGCAAGAGTGAGAAATGACAGGAGAGAGGGCTTGAGCGTTGTGACAGGAAAGCTTGCCCAGGAAGCACCTACCCTTGAATGAGGACCATTCGCCTACGGGCAGTAAACCCTTCATTCAGACAGTGTTTGAGTGCCACTCCTTATTTTCCTGAGAATAGTTTCTACCATCTAGGCTGAGCTTTGGATACCTACTCTCCTCTGAGCCAAGATGTTCTGGTCTAACTATCTCAATATAACAAATAAATCATGTGATGGCCTAATTTTTTTTTTTCATTTTGCACTAAGTACTTTTTACTTAATGCTGTGGAGGTTAGAATGAAGACATACAATGTTAAATTTAAAAAGACTTTTAGAACAAGAATAGCTTTAGTATTTAGATACCTGATTAACAGTGAGTGGTAACTTAGTAGACCCTATTTGTTTAAAAATTAAAAATAAAAAGTGCTGTTGGGGTGTAGCTCAGAGGTAGAATGTCCCTGGGCTCAGTCTCCAGAACCAAAACTTCAAAAACATAAAACTTGTTTAAACACAGATTTTTATGTAAACAAATCAAATAATTTATTTTCTCTTTACCATGTATTGTCAACCTAAGACGATGAATTGTGAGAATGCTGTGACTTTGGATTTTAAAATTATTGGAAAGAGCAAAAAGGTAGAACACCAGGTGGAAAATTCAGAGCCAAAACTATGAATGGTTCCAATTGATTCTTAATGCAACCAATTTCTTTGTTGATAAACATAATTTAAAAAAACAAGAATTGAAATTGGTTGTCTTTTGATCAACTGAACTTCCAGCTTTTTAATACAAGTTCAAATATTATACTTAACACAATCAGCACTTTACCTCTAGAGGTACTTATGAAATAAGGTTTGGTTGATGGAGCAGATATTGCGATTTGCAGTAACAGTTTTCTAGACTAAATAAGCACATGCCAGTGAGAAAAATATCTACACTAGCTAATATGACTTAAATATCCCCTATTGTTACAATCCGTGTGTGTTTTATTTCTTCATTTGTCTGGTAGCATTCACATTTTTAAAAATCCTAAGATGTGAAGGCACAATTTTATACACCTGTAATCCTAGTGACTCAGGAGCCTGAGGCAGGAGGATAGCAATTTTGAAGTCAACCTAGGTAACTTAATGAGACTCGGTCTCAAAATAAAAAATAAAAAGGGATAGAGATATAGTTCAGTGGTAGAGCACTTCTGGGTTTAATCCCCAGCAGCAACAAAAAGAAATCCTAATGTGTTACTAACTGATAAACACACTTATTCCCCTGATTCTTAGTATAGCATCACCTCAAAATAACTTAGAAGCCTATTTCACATGACAGTCTCTTGCTACTTCTCTACCCAGGCACACTGTATGGCCAGATTCACACAACAGTGCCATAAACCACTCCTTTGGTTTTAGTGCTTGGTATCAACTGACCCAGATACATGAGCAGTTGCCAGTTGCCCTTTCCGTGAGAACCTAAGCTCGGATATGGAGTAGGGTCTGAAGTAGGAATAATGGACCTTGAACTTCTTCTCTCATCATAAACTGTGAAGCAGATGCGTTTCTTGGTGGTAATCTTTTCCCCACTTCCTGTTGTATCTATCAGAAGCATTGAGCACCTCTGAGATAATTTTCAGGTCTCCTCAGTAATTTCTGAAAAGCATTTGTTTGTACTGTAAGCCAAATCACTCTAGATTAGATCATTAGTCAATAAGAAATTTATTACATGTAGTGAGTGGTCTATATACAAATGAATCCATGTAATGATGATTGCTACAGTAGTTCTCCCAAGATGCATGCCTGCCCAGGTGGACTGATTGCACTGGCCCTGGACATTAGCAAATATGACACAAGCAGAGGCTTGAAAAGTTCTGTGTCTTATCCATACATTCTTCTTTGAAACCACAAGTGTGAAGAAGTCCAGGCTAGCCTACTAGAAGATGAGTCACATGGAGCAGAGGTAAAATATCCCAGCCACGTGCTCTCAGTCTCCCTGCCAGCTAACCACAGCTGCAATCATGGACCCTTGGCATGTCCTTGGCTGCCCCTTTGGAAAAGTAAGAGCTCTGTCTGAAATCAGTTAATGATGCTTTGATGTGAGTGCAGAATGCTCTAATTTCCAAATAAACAATGACATTGATAATAATGACTCTAATTCATTGAGAAGGCAGCACCACATGGTGTTAAGATCACAGATGATAGTTAAACTGACTGGCTTTGTCACTATTATGCTGGACACAGCTCTGAACTTCTCTGTGCCTTAGCTTTCTTATCTGTAAAATGGGATAATAGTAGTATCTCCTTTATAGAATTGTCATAAGGATTTGCTGGGTATAGAATTTTGTAGGGCATATCAGAAGCACTCAGGAAATGTCAGCAATTCCTGTTGAATGTTATTCAGGCTTTGGATAGTACAGAAAATCCTTTATCATCATTGATATAACCTATAGAGTGAATATATAACATTTTGTAGATGAATCACTCTAATTCAAAGTGCCCACATTGCTGATCAACATCACACAAATAGAAAGAGATGGAACCAGGACTCCAGCCCAGATCTGTGTGGTGCAGGATGCAGACTCCAAGCTCTGAGCAACTGTGCTCTCCTATAATACTAGGTGAGGTGTGATGATGGCACTGAGAGAAACTGCTGGGTTCCCTGTATGTTAAGTGATAATTGAAATAACTCTCTGCTACTAGGTATATCACATTCTCCTAAAAACCTTTGAGGTGAGGTCACAGGATAATGCCAGATGGCTTCAGTGGATGTATTCTGAGGGGAAAAAATGACCCTTTATTCTATGCTTACTGACTGGCTACAAAATTCTCTGAAAACTCCTCTCTATTTAAAAGTTTTATGATATATCCACTACATATAACTTATTATACTCTGGATAAAGTGCACTGGATTTTTTTGATGGATTGAAACAAAAAGTTTTTTCCCCAATATCAAAAAATATCAAAAGATAGAGTGGATCCACATAGGCACATAACCAATTTCTTCCCTGTGACCTCCACGTTTTAGGACAAACATTAAAGGAGCAGGCTAGAAAATTGGAAACTATCCAACATTACCTATTCTACAGGAATTGGTATTGGAAAGAGATAGTCCATAATCAGATGATGCTTAAGTATTGGTACTTTGCACAGATAGGAAGTGGACAGGCTGCTTTCACTCAAGAGAAACCATCTCTGGAACAAAATATTTGATATTTATAATAATATGCACACCTAATATCTGATTTAGAGCTACCACCTGGATAAAACCTAGGAATTCTGGTTCTTCGCCTGTAAGTGATTACTGTAGGTGAAGCACTAGGAAGTGGGAAAAGGCTATTTTTTTTTTTTTTTTTTTGCAGTACTGGGGATTGAACTCAGGGGCATTCTACCTCCGAGCTATACCCCCAGCCCTATTTTTTATTCTTTATTTTGAAACCGAGTCTCACTAAGTTGTAGAGTGCCTCACTAGGTAGCTGAGGCTGGCCGCGAACCCGGATCCTCAGGTCTCAGCCTCCCGAATGCTGGGATTACAAGTGTGCGCCACCACGCCCGGCAGGCTACTTCATCATAGACAGCTTTTAGGCTGTTACTCAGTTCACATCTTCTCTGGGAGCTTCCCCCAACCCCAGGCTCCAGTAGGCACGGTCATAACATGTGACTCATCTCCTGGAAGTAGTAGTTTGGTTCAGGGGTGGACACACTGATTCAGTAAGAGTCACACTTGTGGGCATTGATCTACTAGACCTTTGACATGAAATTGTAGGAACTGCGAGGTGAAATGAAGAGAGGCAGGAGATGGAAGCAGTAGTTGAGGGTAAGAAATCCGAGACAGAGAGCAAACTATTTCTCAAAAATTTTGTTCATCCCTATCCCTATCCCTGCACCAAACAGTAAAGATAGTGTTCAAATACAAGATAGTGTAGAAAGAATAAAAGCTGGTCACTAAATCCGTTGATTATGCTCCATAACTTACATATACACCAAATATATTATTTGGTAAATATCAAATATTTATCAGTGTTTTAAAAAATAAAATATTCTCCATCTAGTAATAGCTGGTCACTTTTGCTCTTGCAAATGTGACCCACTATTCAAAACGAAATGCTTGAGATATGATCTGTGCAGTATATATATGGGCTTTGGAAATTGAATCTTATTTTATATGCACAGGAAAGACTTTATTGAATGAATCCAGGCATACAAAATTTAGCCCAATTACTTCCATTCAGTATTGTTAAGCCATCTAAGCAAGTCATGTAATTTTCATCAGTATCCTTTTATTCATATTCAAGATTATACAATGACAGTAGGAAATACCCATTTATACAGTGAACTAATTAGAGAGAAAAATTTGCTTTGGATTCATCAACTGGTAATCTTTTTTTAGATTAATTATTGATGAATTGTTCATCAGGTGTGCATAACACTACAGTGACAGGATTAGTCTTGATTAGATTCAAAAGTGCTTTATTTACAGTAGCTATAAATTATGAATTATATTACAAATAAGACTTCAGGGTAGTTTTTTTTTTTTTTTCCTGAGGATAGTCTTTCTTAACTATGCCTTGCAAAATTGGTCAATAGTAAGCTTAGTGACATTATTTGTCCCTCATTAATTTATTCAAAATGTTACACAGAAGTTGCTAAGTATCTAAGCAAATGAAAAGGGAGAATAAAGCCCCATCTCCTGGGAAAAAGCCGGGGGGAGGGGAGACAAATTAACCAAAGAATTTATTTATATTATTAATTTTATTTTGAGTATAAATATAGATACAGTGAAATCCTAATTGTCATTCTTATGTATATCAGGTGTTTATAGCCAGATATATTTCATTCTTTAATAGGCACTACTAATCACTACTTGAATATCCTGCAATAAACAGAGACTTCTTATTTCTTTGATTCTTTCCTCCTCCTCTTCCTCCTATTTCTCCCCCTCTTCCTCCTTCTCCTTTTTAATATCTCTAATTTTGCTTTGCTCATTAAATTAAGAGAACAGATAGGAAATATGAAAGTATTTATAGAAAAAGTATGCCCAATTCTATTTCAGATTCTAATATGCTAGAGAAAATAATTTGGGCCCTGAAGAACCAAACAAACACTAGGGATGAGATGGACGTATTGCATGTCTGAAATGAGTTACAACACTCAGCTACCAGCTCCCACTGGAAAAGAATGGGAATTAAAACTAACCTTATCTTCCCTGCAAAGTCAAAGGTTTAGATGTTTTGTATGTTGGTGCAGTTTTTCAAAAGTAGTTGGGCTAGGTGCAGTGGCACACGCCTGTAACCCAGTACCTCAAGCACTGAGATAAGAGGATTATAGGCTGGAGGTCAGCTCAGTAACTTAAAGAGACTCTTTAAAAATAAAAAATAAATAAATGAAAAGGGCTGGAGGTTAGCTCAGAGGTAGAACACCCTTGGGTTCAATCCCTAGTGTCACAAAGGAAAAAAAAAAAAAAAAAGAGGTGGAGGGAAGGAAACAAAGCTCACAATGTATAACACTTTAAGCAATACCATGATATACAAATCTTCAAAATCTGGAAATGATAAAATCGAAACAAACCATTGCAAGTGTCCATGGACATCCAATGTAACACTAAAGTCTGCTCCAATATATATTGTATTTACATAAAATTGTATCACATATTTATCTTAAGACTTTAGAGGGTCTGTCAAGGAATAGCAAATTTGTCTAGTGTCATTTATTTTCCTTCTCTTTCTCATTACGTATTGGAGTCATTCTAAAGAAGTATATTTAACAAAAGCTTGGAACATATACAATCTATGTTTTAACCATATATATGACTTTGGGAGGTATGGTGAGGCCAGATGCAGATCAAGAAAAAGAAATCTGATTTTCTTCAGCTTTTTTACACTCATAATTTCTTGAGGAGCATACAACACCAGGCAGGGTCACTCAGCCGAAGGCCCAGGATTGGACAAGAGGCAGAGGCAGTGGGGAAAACTAGGCAGTTCCTTTATCATGGTTTTTGTGGGAGGAAACAGGCAAGGCAGAGTAAGCAGAGTCAAGATTGTCTAGTTGGAATAATTTCAGCAGGCTCTGGGGCACAGGGCACTGAGGTATTAATTCAGTGTTTTAGAGACCAATAAGGGAGGCAGTTTGCATTATAGATTTAATTAGTTGCTCAAGAAGTCAAACTGACCAGCCTCTAAGCTAGGGCCTCCAAACTGGGTCAAGAGAGAATTTGTTTATATATACATAATTTGTTTATATATAGAGAGAATTTGTATATATATATATATATATATACATATATATTATATATATATATATATATCATCTAAACAAGAGCAGATCCTCTGCTACAATTAGAGAGGATGTCTCTTAAAAATAACCATGATGTTGTTATTCTACCAATAGAGGAATAAATGCAGAGAGGCTTGATGTACAAATTCTCTCCAAATGGAGAGTGTGATGGTGTCCTCTCAAATTCTGCTGCAAAGTGGTAGAGCCACACAAGTAAGAACAGAGAAGGTCCACTGAGATTTTCAGAAACACAAGCTACTGTTTACAGCATATAGACAAAAGCAAGTATCTTTAATGGTTCGTTGGGTAAGCAATTTCTTATGAAAATCAAACCATTGAGCAATTGCAGGAAGAAAATGAGAAATCCTTTACAGCTAATATTTAGAAATATAATCCACGGGAATAAGCTTTGCAGCGTGGACTGGCTTGGGAAAGGTCAGTGTGGCAGAGGGAAGAAAAGGAATCAGTGAACAAAGACAGAAAACATCTGCAGACCTACACCAAAAAGAGTCCCGGAGCCCCACCCATGGAGGGTTTAGCTATTTCCTTAGGGAGAAAGTCAGAAAGAGAATGAGAGAATCCCACGTTTATTTGCAACCCCTTGCTTAGGTTCTGTTTGTTCCAACTTTCCTTTTATTGGCATCTGCATAGCAACAACATATAATTCTCCTATCAGTGTGATGTGATTACTCTTAGCTTCTTATCTTGTTGTCATTGTAAAGAATTACTGTGTTGGTAAAGATAAAAGGTTAATCAGAAATCCAGTGCTCAGAATAAGCTGACCTAATGACATACAACTCTTTAAAAGAAACTGCCTTTCCCAGTGTGAGTGCCCCACCTGTTTCCTACCAGTTGCTCATACACCTAATGCTCCATTGCTAGGAATGCGAGGACACCAGCAACGATGGGAAATACTTGTGAAAGCATCACATGGTTTGTTGTACCTTACACTATTTAATTACGTCTTAAGAATTTTCAGAGTTTCAAGACTGGTCTTCACTCATCAAGATGAAAGATAATTTAACTTTTCTTGGGTTTTCAGTCATGGGATCAGAATAAATCATATCCAATCCCCAAAGCAGCATGTCTCTAAATTTAGAAAAGCTGAGGGCTCACCACGATCCCAAGTGAACTGCTTCAGAACATCTGTGGTAAGCATAGGATCTACACTCTAGCAACCTCGCATTTGTGAGAGTGAGAACCTCTGTCTTGCAGCCTGAAGAAATGCATGGCTCATGCAGTTGCTATCAAACTGCCACCCCACACAGACCCAGGATAATTAATTAATTAATTAATTAACTAATTTTTTTTTTGTGTGTGTGGTACTGGGGATTGAACCCAGGGGCATTCTACCTCTGAGCTACACCCCCAGCCCTATTTTTTATTCTTTATTTTGAAACAGGGTCTCACTAAGTTGTGGAGAGCCTCACTAAGTAGCTGAGGTTGGCCATGAACCCGGATCCTCCAGTTTTAGTCTCCCATGTACTGATATTGCAAGCATGAAACACCACGCCCAGCTAGGATTTTTTTTAGTATAAGGGAAAACAGAAAGGAAGGAGGGACTCAACTCTGTCACTATCCATCAAAGATGAGCCTAACAAGAATTAGGAATTCTTTTGCAATTATTTACTACATGACCAATAACATGACACCTATATGGATAAAACTTATACCCCAAAATATTCTTAAAATAAGATATGTTCAATATATAGTCTCTCCGGAGAGTCCTATACCTGGATGTTTGTTTTATATTTGATTTATATAATAAATATGTTTTTATATTTGTTTTATATAATCTCCCTTACCCAAACAATACTTGACTGTTTTATAGTTCTTCTTTCATTGTTTCACATTTCTGAAGGATAATTTATCCACTGATATGCATTAAGCATGTTCTTTATTCCACCAAGATAATAGTTTTCTTTTCTCAGGTTGTGTGATACAGTAGAATATAAACTGGACTAAGGAAACCTAGAGTCTGATCATGCTTCTCTCTTTGAGTACCTTTGGTCCATTGTTCCAGTAAATTCAGCTCACCTCTTTGTAACACTCAGTTTTCCCATATATATAAGGGATTGGACTTGAGGTTCCTTACAGTCCTGAAATTTAACAAATGAATAAATATCGAATAGTCCTTTGAAAGCATAGCACTGCAGTCCTAAACTTTTTATTCTGGAAAAGGAAGATTTAGACATAATTTCTATAAAATGCGCTTTTTCACCAAATGGTTACGTCAACCCTGATTCCATTTCCAGGATGACTCAGACAGTTCTGTCTCACCCCCAGCACTATATGTTCTGATTTGCTCTAAAGAAGTCAGTAAACCTAGAATATCAGATCTCGTAAGCAAAACAGAAGCTGTGGATGAAAGCCAGAATCATCCCCCTCTCTATCCTTGTAGCCAGTGCAGGTGGAACCAGAAATCCTGTGTTTGACAGCACTGAAAATATCTGAAGCTGGGGAGTCACACACTCTAAGATGCTTGATTTCTAGGGGCTCACCCAGCACAGCAGTACAGGCTGACTATGGTACTCTGGGGCTCTCCTACCCCAACCCCCTCTCCCATTACACCAAAAGAAAAGTAAGGTGAGGAGTGAAAGCTGTCACCCTGCTTTGAATCTCTTGTTTTCAAAGTATAATATAGTAGCAAGCTCTGTTTGCCAAATCTGTGACCCATTTAAAAATAGATAACTGAATTAATTAATTAATTAATTAACTTATTTATTGTGGCATTGGAAATTGACCCAGGGTTTCTACCTATGAGCTACACTTGTAACCTTTTTATGATTTTTTTTCTTGTTGCTGCTGTTTTATTTTTATGTGCTTTTATTGGTGCATTATAGACTCAAATCATAATTTAAATCATGTTGTCAATGGCATACATCCACACAGCACTTCGTGCCTCCCCCATCTCCCTCCTTCTCAATACAGAGTACCAAGATTGACATTGGTATATTTACATATATACACATATTAAATGTAAGATTTCCATTAATGAACCTTAGTCTTCCTCCTCCCCTACCTTTAGACCTCCTCTCTGGCTCCACTGAGGTTTCTCCTCCATTATTTGGAGTCCCTTTTGAATCTCAACTACCCCCTAGCTTGCACATATTAGAGAAAACATATGACCCTTCACTTCCTGGGATTGGCTAATCTCATTTAACCTACTATTTCCCAGGTCTTTCCATTTTCTTGCAAATGTCATAATTTTGTTCTTCTTTATTGCTGAGTAAAATTCCATTGTGTGTATTTTATAATCCATTAATCTGTTGATGGACACCTAGATTAATTCCATAATGTGGCTATTGTGAATTGTGCTGCTGTGAATATGGGTATGCATATAATACTGTGGTTCTATGGTTTCAACCTCTTTGGAACGATACCCAGGATTGGTATATCCAGATTATATGGTGGATCCATTCCCAGTTTTCTAAAGAATCTCCACACTGATCTCCATACCAGCTGAACTTGTTTTTTGACTTCTTGATGATTGCCATTCTGATTGGGGTTAGATGGAATCTCAATGTAGTTTTGATTTGCATCTCCCTGATTGTTAATGATGTTGAACATTTTTTCACGTATCTTTTGGCCATTTGTATCTCTTCTTTTATGAAGTATCTATTTGATTCAGTTGCCAAATTCTTGACTGGGCTATTTGTTTTTCTAGTGTAAGGTCTTTTAAGTTCCTTGTATATTCTAGATTAATTAGTCTTTTGTCAGAGGGATAGCTGGCAAAGATGATCTGTTCTGCAGGCTTTCTCTTTAGACTCTTGATGGTTTCCTTTGATGTGCAGAAACTTTTTAGTTTAATGCCATCCCACTTATTAATTCTTGTTTTAATTTCCTGAGCTTTTGGGGGTCTTGCTGAGGAAGTTTCTACCTGTGTCTGTATGTTGGAGTGTTGAATCTATGCCCTCCCCTCATAGCTTCACAGTCTTCACAACTGGATAACCAGTCTTCCCCAAACCATTTGTTGAAAAGGCTAACTTTTCTCCAGCATATGTGTTTGGCCCTTTTGTTGAAGATCAATTGGCTATAAGTGTGTAGATTGGTATGCATGCCTGTTTTTGTGCTAATACCTTGCTGTTTTAAATACTGTATCTATGTAGTATAATTTGAAGTCAGAAATTATGATGCCTCCTGCATGGTTCTTATTGCTGAGAATTGCTTTAGCTATTCTGAGTTTTTTGTTTCTCCATATGAAATTTATGACTGATTTTTCTAGGTTTATTAATAATGATGGTATTTTGATAGGGATTGCATTGATTCTGTAGATCACTTTTGGTAGAATGACCATTTTGATGATGTTTATTCTGCCAACCCAAGAGCAAGGAAGATCTTTCCATTTTCCAAATCTTCTTCAATTTTTTTCTTTAGTGTTTTATAATTTTCATTTTAAAACAGGCTCCCACTATATTACTGATAGTTTCCTATTGCTGAAGCTGTTCTTGAACCTGCAATCCTCCTATCTCAGCTGCTCAAGTACTCAGAGTACAGGTGTGTGCTGCTACACCTGGAACATTGTTATTTTTGATAATTTTAATTTGCATAACTATATCAGATGCCAAAACAATGCCACAGGTTTTCATTTGATACTTAATATAATTATATAATCCACCTGGAAAGAGCCTCAGATAGGAGACTTAAGAGAGCTCAGCCCAGGGAGGGGGTAGAAGATATGGTCTGCTACTCTTTAGCCACTGGGACCTTGGAAATAATATGTGAACTTTTGAGCTATTTTATGAACAATGCAAGGGAGTTGACTAGATGATCTCCAAGATCTTTCTGCAGCTAAAGTTTCATGAACCAGAGACCCACTAGTTTACAACAGGAGAAACTTAAACCCCAAAAAAGTTAATTAAATTGCCTAAGGTCAACATGCTGCCAGACTTCAACTCTCATGAGTGCAATATTTCTTCAAGTAATCCAAAACTCTGTGAATCCAAAAACTTCCAGCAAAACAGTGATTTGGAAGCTGAATGTGGTGGCACACACCTCTCATCCTAGTACTTGGGAGGCTGAGACAAGAGAATTAAAAGTTCAAGAATAGCCTCAGCAACTTAGTGAGACTCTGGTTCAAAATTAAAAATAAGGTTAAGGATGTGGTTTGGAAGCAGAATGCCCCTGGGTTCAATCCTCAGTACCACAAAAAATTTTTTTAAAAAGGAACTGGAGGCTTGGAGAATAAGTAATTTCTCCAGAGTTATATGACTAATTAGAAGTAAAGAAAAGATGAGAACCACCCAGCTCTTTGCTTTCAACTCTATAGATGTTCTCTCTAATGACCAAAGGTCAGCATTGACTAGAGAAAAACAAATTAATAAACTGTATAGACATAGGAGCATAGCTGCTAGGAGAATGATCAATAGAGTAGTTAGGAAAACAAGCAGAAACGATTTTACTATAATTGGCTAGTGGCTATCCAAGGAGTAAATGCAGGAGATAGATTAAATAAAACTGATCTCATTAAACAGTATAGACACTCAACAGAGATAACTTTTTAATTTATTCTAAACTCTCGCTTAATCTGATTTTCCATGGTAAGCTTATCTGTAGATTTGTTTAATAGGTAGAAATATTAATGATAGAGATAGAACTGAAATCAATATGATTCCTAAAGTGTGTTTTAAAGTACAAAAGTATTTTCAGATATATGATACAATATTATATTCATCACATAGATGAGTTTCAAAAGTAATTTATTCACAATTCTATTCTCTAACTTTTAAAGCATTAAAAATTTGAAATGATATAACTGCTAACCCAGTTTCTTTGCCTTTTGATTTTCATTGTTTCCAAAGAGAAATCTTTATGAATTTGAATAATAATTTTTGTATTCCTGGGAATAACTTAGAACCTCCTCAAGCCCCCTCTTTGTGTTACAGATTCCTCCTACAACCCATCTCCTGACATTTTTGGTGGCTGGAGGAAAATACAGTTATACCTTAGAAAAGATTAAGAGAAATGTAAATGGGATAAAGAACCAATAATTTTTGAGCTCCTAAGGTCAGACAGCATGCACAATATTTATATACATTACTAATTTAATCCTCAGATTATCCTTGTGAGATTGGTGCTGTTACCCATACTTCACAAATGAAGAAGGAGGAACTAAGAGGTTAAATCACATAGTCACAAGGTGACATAGTCAGTAAGTGACTTGGGAGTCCAAAATTAAGTTTTCCTGCATATCTTTCTTTAGTTTTCATTCCCTTAGTTTTTTTTTTCATATTTGGGAAATCTAAAAGTATTTTGCAATAAAAAGCATATCTAAGACCAATCACTAACAAATAAATGTCTCAAATTAAGATTGTGATCGATAAGCACACAAGTGATAGAAGTTTATTTCAAGCTAAGGTCGAATCCAAGCACTATATGCCCTTCCATTCATAGCAAGCTGACTTTGCAGGTGTCTGATATTCAGACAGAAGTGCAGATGTTGTCTTAAAAATGATTATTTACTTGCTTATAAATAACACTGTAATTTGCATAAATACAGACGGAATAGGCAACTAAAAATTATACCCATATAAAAATGTTAGTAGAGAAGCTAAGGAACTTCCAGCTGTGCCCACTAAAAAACCAACAGATGTGGTTCACTCTGTAGATTTGTCAAGTAATCACAGCAGGATCTTATAAAGACAAGAACATGAGCAAACAGCAAGTCATAAATCTTTTTTTTTTCAGGCTGAGTAATATAAGTAATCTGGGCAATTACTAATTGTCCTTATGGAGAAAATAAATGCTTTAATGCAGAAATCAAGAGAAGTATCAATAAATGCTATAGAAACCTGGTACATTCAGACTATGCAGGAAAAGAGTATTTCAGACGAATAAAAGAATTAATTGCAGTGTATTTTTTAATTCAATTTTCTTACTTCCTGTTTCTTCCTTGATTATCCACATTTACAGTCCATTTTTTAAAAATCCAAAAAATTTTAAAAGTAGTTTAGGAGATATCATCATTTGAATTTTTTTCTGATTCTCCTAGCCCCATTACACTAGCTACACTAGCATCTTTCTTTAATACATAATCACATAGTCCCTACCAAGATTTTCTCAAAATGGAAATAAAAAGACCAAATGATTTCAGGCTTGTAAGTGAAAGGATGACTAAACAACATGATCAAAGTCCTTTAAATCTTCTAACAAAAGGGGCTTTCAAATGCAATGCATTATTTTATTTTAAACTACTTACTGATTTAGATCTTATCTAGGAATTGAGAAAATGCCTAAATCAGATTTCAAGCAATAATACACAAAGCTATAGTCTGTCACTGATCAAAATACAGCTAATAGAGCAGATGGCCACAATCTTTTTCTAAAAATGGTTAGATGGAAACAATTTTAGGCTTTGCAAGCCATATTTTCTCTGTTGTAGGCAGTACATGAACTAAGAGTGTGGCCATATTCCAATAAAACTTTATTTACCCAGACAGTGGCTGGGTTTAGACAATAGGTCATAGTTGCTGATCTGTATAATAGAGTAATTTTTACCAGGATTTCTTCCCCTTGGAATTAATATAATTTCAGACATGGTAGAATTCAACTTTGAAGCCTTTTAACAGCAAGGGAATGTAAAGTTTTATCTTGATTAATTGACTATAAGAAGGATTTTTTTCCCTGTGGCTTTCCCAGTTGGCTTCCCAAAGCCAACTGTGACACCTAAAACTAGCACAACACTGTATCCTTTGATGAGAAATAGACACAGCAGACAACTATTCCAAATTGATTTCTTAGTAAAACGTGCTAATATTTCATAATGTCAGAGAACATTTTCATGTCCTTTCTCCAAGCAGATGTTGAGATTGCTGGCACCGTTGCCAAACACTAAAATGGTGAGAAGTGGTCAGCAAAATTATCTTCAGAATTAGCTTAGGTAGAGTCACACTATGTGTGGAAAACTCTCCTTCCTCAATGATGAGCAAAATTACTAGGCTGTTGATTCTCTTTTCTGGCACAGAACAAAACATATGCTCCCCAGTGACAGGCTTACCTCCCATCCAGGTTCACATTTACATTTTATATTCAACTAAATTGTAAATTAGGGAACATAGATACCCAGGCTACATCCATGATGAATAGATACTTATTTGCTTTATGAATACATAAACTGTGAATGAGAATTTTCAGCAAATGACAAGGAAAGCTTAGCTGAATCACCAGACTCCTACCTGGAAGTCCTATAGTAAGCTGCTCTACCGGGGCCCTTCCCCAGACTCTTTTGAGTAACCACAGAGTAGAAGGGCATCCAGTTGCTGCAGTTAAATTTAATCAAATGCATATAAATCACCTACCATGTGTCATTCAAAGTACAAATGCTAGGAACACAAGGGAAGGTGAATCTTCTGCTTCCTTCCACAGCATCCAGTCCATACTCGTACACAAGTGTCCAAATTGGTCTCATACACTTTCTGATGTTCTGATGAAAACAGCCACAGATAATTTTTTTCTTTGCTTTGCTTTTTGAACTAGGGATTGCACCCAGGGGCATTCTATCTTTGAGCTATAATTGCCAGCCCCTTTTTTTTTTTTTTTTCTATTTTGGAACAAGGTCTCATTAAGTTGCTGAAGCTGGTCTAAAACTTGTGATCTTCCTGTCTCAGCCTCTCAAGTACTGAAAAAAAAAATTAACCGTGATTCTCGTTGAAAATTACTTAACTTCATTTGGATGTTAGAATGAGGAAGTTGACAAATATAAAATATATATACTAAAATGAAAACTCACTGATATTGAGGCATCAGTGGAACAAGAGTGTGTTCTCTCTGAGCTGGGAAAAGTGGAAAGGGAACAGTGACTATTTACTAAACGACAGTTGCAAAGTCAAAGTGAAGTTAGGAATAGTAAAAAAAAAAATTATTCGGAAGTTTAAAAAATATTTTATATATAAAAAACCATAAACATTTGGAATAATCAAAGGTGAGGGCTTCAGAGAGAGAGGAAGTGAGTGGTGATATAAAGAGGGAATCAGACAGACTAATCTGTTCCAGCAGGGACAGTTTTAATCCCTACAGAATGCAATTTAAGCTTATCACCAAAGAGAAGCAAACAGGACATTTTAAAATATTTCTGCTCCAATGGGCAATATTGAAGATAAGCATTTTCTTGGATTTTTAGTTTTTAGGATTTTTATGAGAAGATATATTAATGCAATAAATGTAATAACTCTGCTTACTTATGGCTAATATTTAGAAAGAATAAACTCCAAAGTTCATAAATAAAATATTTTATCCTGTAAATTCTTAAACATATTATTTTAATTGACAAAAATGTTATACATTTATCATGTATGGCATGATGTTTGAAACGTACATACATTGTGGAATGGCTCCATTCAACTAATTAACATATGTATTACCTCACATACTTATTTTTTGTGATGAGACACCTAAAATCTACTTTTAGTAGATTTTCAAAATACAATACATTGTTGTTAACTATGGTGACCATGTTGTATCATACTCTGGGGTTTGTTTTTCAGAATAGCTTTGGGTAACATGAACCAAAATGCAAATAAAGAACAAGAGGCATCGTTTCCCTAAAAGGAAATATAGAAATCACAATTCTGCAAGGTAAAAAAAAAGGACTTTGTGAAGTTAATTTCAGAATATCTGTTCATTTTTGAAGATCAGCTCAGAACACAGAGTACTGCTAAGCTACATTATGAATAATCAGTGCAAAGGAACAAAATCAAAATTGGAAAAAACTTATTTCTTCACTAAGAAAAGTTTATTGCAGAAATTCTGCAAGAAGCTAGAAAGCATCCCAAACCATTCCAGGTGAGAAATATCAGAATCCTTCCTTCTTGGATTAAGAAATCTTATTTGCTCGTTCAGCTCAGCAAGTACCTATTAAGCCCTGTTCACTGATTTGAGGAACACTTACTGCATGCTTACTAGGTAGCATGCCTTGCTGGATATGAGGAATACAGACAGAAAATGCAAACCTTGTTCTCAAAAGCACTGTAGCCAGGACAAAAGCAAACTAATAATTGTAATACACTGGGAAAAATGATACTCACTTAGTTTTGTTTTCCCAAGAAATGGACCAAACACAAGGATGTGATTGAAAATAATTTATTTGGGAAGTGAAGATAACACCAGTGAAGAGGGAGAAAAGTGAGAAGGGATGTGAAAGCAGCCAATAAAGGATGCAATATGAGCTGTGTGTGGTAGTGCACGCTTGTAATACCAGTACTTGGGAGGCTGAGACAGGAGAATCCCAGGTTCATGGCCAGCCTCTGCAACTTAGTGAGACCTTGTTTCAAAATTTAAAAAAAAAAATAGGTCTGGGGATATAACTCAGAGGTAGAAAACCCCTAGGTTCCAACTTCTCCACTGTGAGCCATGAGGCTTGCACCTGCGGGGCTATCAAAAGTGCTCAATAATCATAGGCGTTAATATCACTTTTATTATGATAATGGCATGATCTAAGAGCAACTTGACATATTAAGAATAATTCTGTGCCAGAATTAAGTAGGATTATTTTGTGCCTTGTCTTTTACAACACAGTCATTCAGGGCTTACCCCAATCTGTGCCACATTTTGCATTGTATGTAGTGTTGCAGTTAAGAAGAGGGTCTCTGGTTGTTGATCATCATTCCAGCTAGGTTACTTCTGAAATATTCTTGTTGCTGTCCACATGGACCCTTAACTATTTTTTTTTTCTTTTGGCCCTCATCAGTATTTTTTTTTATATTCCTTCTGGCTTTATTCTGAAAAAAAATATACTAGAAGAAGATATCAAGTTAGGATGATTTTATTCAATATTATTGCAATGGGGTTAAGATTGCTGCAGCTGAACTTAACTTTGTTCAAATAAAAAGGAGAGTGTTTAAGAACTGAGCAAGTAGAAAGATCCTGGAGGAAGATGTTGGAGAGGAAGTTGGTAGGAGCCCCATCTTTCTTTTTTTTTTTTTTTTTTTTTTTTTGCGGTACTGGGGATTGAACTCAGGGGCATTCTACCTCCGAGCTACACCCCCAGCCCTATTTTTTTATTCTTTATTTTGAAACCGAGTCTCACTAAGTTGCGGAGTGCCTCACTAGGTATCTGAGGCTGGCCGCGAACCCGGATCCTCCGGTCTCAGCCTCCCGAATGCTGGGATTACAAGCGTGCGCCACCATGCCCGGCTAGCCCCATCTTTCTTGTTGATCACTGATAACAGGTCAAAAAGATGGTTCCCAGATCCTGAGAAAGATATTCTTCGTGAATGAAATTGGCAAAACGCTGGGAAAAGACTTACATCATAAAAGGGCATAAAATGAATTTACAATTGCAAATTTTCTAACATAAACGCTCCAAGAAAAGGAGGGTGGGGGCTTCATTCAAGTAACTTGGCTAAAGTTTAGCAAGCTTAGGGGAACAGTGAGGTTCTCTTGGTCAATACAGGATACTTGTTTCCAGCCCTGCCATTCTCAGCCTTCTCTGTACCATCAGCTACTCTTCTCTGGGCACTATACTTCCTAGGGGTGCAGCCAGGCACCGTGCTTGGGACACTCCAGTTCCCTGGACCTCTCTCCATCCAATCCCAGCTCAGGAACCCTCCTTTTCTCTATCGCTAAGTGGATTGAAGGACTTCTTACTTGTCCCCTCTTCTTCCACATCATTGTGCTTCTTTGAGAAATCTCTTTATTCTTTTCTTTCTATTTGTTTCCTAGTTGACATTAAAGAACCAAGGTAAGGAAAGTCAACCAACAAATAAACTATCTCCTTCTTCATCAAGGACTGGAAGAATGTAATCCTCAAACTCTCCCAGGAAGTGCAGGGTGAGTGAGGAGTGAAGAGGAAACCCATAATGAATTCCATCTTTCCAATGGAGCAAGGGAAAGGAGGCCAGCCGCAACAACACCGAGTCTTCATTCTTCAACATTAATGTCCTCATTCTGCCACCAAGACAATGCACTTCACAAATCAGGTATGAATTTAATGTGGGAATGCACATTCCTGGGACAGATTCTGATGATTAAGCACTCATTAAATAAGCTCCTTTCTCCTTCCTACACTTTCATTAAGGAACTATTATTATTTTACTGAATGTTGGTAAAATACAGAGTGACTTTTCCATTCTAAGATCTTTCTAAACACTCTCCCTTCTTATTTTCAAACTCCAGCACTGGGCTTAAGATATTTTTTACAAAATTCAGTAGAAATAAAATAATTTATCAAATATCAGTGCTGTAGGGAGGAAAGAAGGAGGGAAAGAAGGAAGGAGGGGGGGATGGAAGGAAGGAAGAGAGCCTTGTGGGTCTGACTTACTATAAGCAGGTTCACTTATTCCTGACAAATGAAGCAGTTAAGCTTGCTATATCAACCCTATGAGTGGATATCTGTCACAGTTGCCCTAGAAAAGAAGTCTAATAGTGGGTACCATTCTCTGCTGGTGCTGTATATAAGCTACTCTTTATATTCATGGCCCTGCTATTACATAGAAACCACTCTTTTCCAAATTTAAGATTAAACTAGCCAGACATGGTGATACACACCTATAATAACAGTACTTGAGAGGTTGAGACAGGAGGATCTCATGTTTGAGGCCAGCCTCACCAACTTAGTGAGACTCTCAAAAACTTAGCAAGACTCTATTTCAAAATAAAAAAGGCTAGAGATGTAACTAGGAGATAGAATGCCCCTGGGTTCAATCCCCAGTATTTAAAAAAATATTAAACTAAATGGTAGTTAATGTGTATACGAATTTGTATACATATATCCACATCACATCTTATCTTGGGGATTAGTTCCTCACTTCTAAAGTAAGGGCACCAGGGTATGGAAGAAAGTCTGTAGACTTCTTGATTCTACTTGGTCCATCATTAAGTTTCCCTTCGTGTTATCTCCCTAAGTTTCCAAGATGCAAGGGCAGCATTTCAAGCATCCCAGCATTGTTCATTTGCATCTCCTTCCTTTCCAGGATCTCTTCTCATCCTCATCCCTGGCTTGTTGTGCATATGCGTAGTTTCTGAGGCCTGTGACTGCACTGGTGGGGGTGCAGCTGCTGCCTAGTTGGACTCAAAGGCAGCAGCAGTGAAGGCTGGAGCTGCATATTCATTCTGCCACAATCTTCTTGTCTCCACTGTCTCGTACACGGCTCTGTACCACTGAGTCCTAACCCTAGCTGCTCGCTCCTATTGTTTTGACTCTGGCATCTACTCCTCCTGCCCTAGGCATGATGAATAATTGAAAACTGAGCATGAGATTAATTTGGTATTCCTTGTAAGAGGCTTTTTAATGCTGATTTGGTTGTATATTCTCTGAAACATCAAGGGCCAGGCTTCAATGTCAGGAATAATTACTATATCCCATATGTAACACATATCTCAAAAGCAAACTGGGGACACAGATAATTCCCACATCAAGTTAGAAGTAATTTTAGATTTCTTAAGAAATGTTAAGAATGATGAGGAGAATTTTATGGCTCTCTTTTTTGGGGGGGAGCATTTTCAAGTATTTTGAAAATGAGTGTTTTCATTTTACAAGGAGATTTAATCCATTTGTCTAATACTCTTCATCACTTGAGCATTCATTTAGACTTGTTTGCCTACTCCACTTTAAAGAATATATCTTGAGCTGGATATGGTGACACTTGTCTATAATCCCAATAATTGGGAGGCTGAGACAGGAGGATCGAAGGTTCAAGTTCGCCCTTAGCAACTTAGTAAGACACTGTTTCAAAATAAAAAATTGAATTGGGGCTGGGGGTATAGCTCAGAAGTAGAATGCCTCTGGGTTCAATCTGGAGGTGGAGAAGAAGGAGAAGGAGGAGGAGGAGGAGGAGGAGGAGGAGGAGAAACCTACTATGATTTAAATTCTGAGTCCCCAATCCCCTCCTAAATATTCAAATATTGAGGACCTATCTCCCAGTATTTCAGAATGTGACTGTATTTAAATACAAGATATTTACAATAGTAACTATGTTAAGAGGTTATTAGTATGGTCCTTAATCTAATATGACTAGTGCCCCTATAAAAGGAAGAAATCTGTACATAGATACAGAAGGAAGATGGCATAAAGCTACAGAACAAAGACAGACATCTATGACTAAGAAGAGAAAAGTCTGCACTAGATCCTTCTTGTGACACCCTTAGAGGAACCAACCCTGTGGACACTTTGACTTCCAGTCTTCAGAAATGTAGGAGAAACCATCTCTGTTGTTTAGGATACCTAGTATGTGGTAACTTATTACAGCAACCCTAGCAACTGAATACAGTACCCTTCTGTCAACCCACAGTGAAAACACCTGAGCCCAGTGGACTCCACTCTCCTGCCCACCACTGTCCCAAACAGAGGGAAAGTCCTAAGCCAAGGATGCAAAACCACTGACTGCCAGAGTCAACAAGAGAGTAAAAACATCAGAACCAAAAGATCAAGCTGAAAATGTGGGTGAATGTCTTTAATGGCATGATTTTTGGACTTGTTCAGCTGTTTCTCAGATTCTCTATAGCCTGTGGCCCTAACATGAGCTGGCTGGAAAGTTTCAAATAGTTCTTGTCTCAGAGAATACAACTAAATCAAAAAGGGATGAGAGTCAGGCCAAGAAAAAAAAATGTGAAACAGAGAAGAGAGGAGGAAAAGGAGAGAGGCAGAATAAACATGCCCCCTACTTGATTCTAAAGCCAGCCTTGCCCATTGGTTTGTCCATTCCACCAGGCTTCTGGGCCGCATGCACATGGGGTGGTCACCATCCTCCAGTGTAAGTAGGATTCAGTTCCTGAGTTCACTCAGGGACTAAAAATATCTGACTCAGTCTAAAAATATTTGACTTATTGGTTATTTTTAACTTGCCATACCTCTGTCCCCTTTGGTTAATATTGATAAGTTGATGACAGTCATTTAGATTATGTGTCTCATTATATTAAGGTGGCTTTTTAAATAAAAGACTCATTCTTGCCTTCCTATCTATAAATAGTTTCTATGCTATTCTTAACATTTATTATAAACTCTATGAGGGAAGCAATGTCGATGTAGTAATGAGAGAAAAGACTAAAAGAGAAAATTTTCTTCTCATTCTTGTGTCTAAAGGATGGTTACGGAAAATCCAGAGACCAAGGAAAGTTACTGTTTTAATATTCCTCTCCTTTTATTCTGCTATCTCCTCTCCTACTAATCTTCTACCCTGCTTCTAATCCTATCTGAGCCACACTTCCAGAATTGATCTTTCCCCTCAAGCACTCCATACTTCAAAATATTTATTCCTGCTTCTACTGTCTCCAGTCATGCAGTCAAAACCTCCATTAAATTTAGCAAAAATCCAATTGAATACTAATCAGCCTTTAAGGAGAAAGTAATTCAGCCAGGCATGATGTTGTACACCTACTATCCTAGTACTTAGGAGGCTGAGACAGCAGGATAGTAGATTCTAGACCAGTCTCAGCAATTTAGCAAGACTTTAAGCAACCTAGCATGACCTTGTTTTAAAAACAAAAAATTAAAGAGAAAAAACAAGGCCTTGGGTGTATCTTGGAAGTATAATACCCCTGGGTTCAATCCCCAGTACCACAAAGAATAAAAATAAAAGAAGACAATTCTGTCATTTGTGATACCATGTATGAACCTGGAAAGTACTAAATGAAATAAGCCAGGCACCGAAAGAGAAATACTTCTTGCTCTTACTTATATATGGAATTTTAAAAAGTCAAACTCAAAGAAATAGAAAAGGGGTTGTGGAGCAAGGGGAATACATGGAGGAAAAAGAGATGTTGGTCAAACAGTACAAAGTTTCAGCAAGACACAAAGAATAAGTTTTAGTACATAAAATTGGCTATAGTTAATAAAGTATATTTAAAAACAGCTAAAAGAGTAGATATAACTATTTTGGTTTTTTTTAATCCTAGAAATTAGCTACTATTGTTATCACCATCATCTGTTTTACAAATGAAGAAAACTGAGCCATGGACTAATTAAAGCCACAGATCTGATTATTGATTAAGTGGGTATGTGGCTCTGGGCATCTGGCTGCAGACTCTGTGTGCTTACCCATCACCCTATTGCTGGCAGGAGATTGTTTTATGTAAGCTGGGTTTTAAAATTGGAAACTTTATATTCAACACCATCAAGCTGAAACGAATCCTTGTGGAATCCTCTGAGACTCCAAATTCACTTGGTGATATGCTACTTTTGTCAAATTATCACACTGATATTTATAATTGAAACTTAAACTAAAAATTTCAAAACATCACATTCTGAATTGTTGGCATGTTTAATACATAAAGAGATTAAGCAGTTTTTTTCCCCCATTTGTCCAGTCCTGTCACCAACCTAGCACGTGTATGAGGTTTGGGTCACATCAACTCTAGATTTCAAATTCCTCCTATGTTGAGTGACCATATAATTAATCATCCAAATGGGGACACTGTTAACAATGAGGGGGGATACTATTGATAATTATACTGGGAGGATGTCCCAAGGCAAACCATACTACATAGTTGTTCTACTTATA
>PVLC010011599.1:0-46632 GCA_004027655.1 Graphiurus murinus | reverse complement strand
CTGTGGCTAAGCTCCTGAGCCCCCATCCAGCCTGGCAAGGCATGGGGTCATGGTCAAAGCCCCAGAGGCCGTGTTGGTGCCCCTCCTGGCAGGAGGAGTGTCCCCTGGGCCCCCTGCAGGCCCTGCTGCCCACATCTCCCTTCAGCGCCCCTCGGTTGGGTTGAGGTGTACCTGCATTCCTCTGCTGCCTCTTTTGAGCCCCTGCGCTGCCAGGCACCTCGAGGGTTGTTGAGGGTGCTGAGGTGAACAACCACATACCTTGAGACCCTGGCCAGGGACGCTGCCCCGCCATGTGTGCTGGTGACAGAGATTAGGCAGCCCTGTGCCAGTGGTGGGAAGAGAGGCAGGCCTGCAGACGACAATCCTGTAGCTTTAACAGGGAAACCTGGCGTGTATGAGCATGCAGGGAAGGAAAAGTTAGTGAGGGGGAGGAGCAGGTGCTGGGAAGGTGTCATGGGTATGACGCACTGCACTGGGGACTTGGATAGGGGAGAGTGGTGTTTTAGGCAGAGAGGAAGGCGAGGGGTGAAGGCCAGGCCACGGTAGTAGGTGATGGGAAGAGCAGAGCCTAGAGGATTGCTTGGGCAGGAGGCTGGGACATTTGGGAGAGTCCTAGGTAGACCCCCACCCCCACCCCCTTGGGCTTGGCCCGCTGTAGAGCTGGTGGGCATGGTGGCTGTCTGGCTCCTGGCCCTACTTTCACTTGCCTTGTTCTAGAGGCCTGCCATCTCCCCGGAGAACTTCCTGTCTGCGTCCTGGACACCCTGGTTCAGCCCTGGCACCCAGCAGGACTGTTCTGAGTACCTGAAATACCTGCTGGATCGGTAAGGGAGACCAGGCCCCTGGCTTGGGGCTCAGGGGGGGCTGCTCCAGTTCTTGGGCAGTGGTGAAGTCTGGAGCTGCAGAATTGTTCAGGAACTGTGTTGGGGGCCTGGTGGGTGTCCGCGCTGCGTTACTGCCTGGGACTCGCACCCAGGACCTGAACGTCTTTACGTGAGCCTGTCGAGTGTGTGTGGGTCTCTGCGTGCACGGGGGTGGATGTGTGTTGGCATGCCATTTTGTAGGAGCGTGTGTGTTCCCTGGGCAGACTCCCGCATGCGTCTGTCTAACCGCGAGGCCTGCTGAGCAGGGTAGACGGGCGTGGCGTGAGGAAGGAAGGCGAGCGAGCGCGCTGGAAGCGGACCTGTGTGTGCGGACGTAGACCCTGTGCTCCCCGCTTGCTCCAGGCTGCACGAAGAGGAGAAAACAGGGACGAGGATCTGCCAAAAGCTCAAGCAGTCCAGCTTGCCCTCCCCACCCGAGGAGTCCCCCAGCCCGGGTGCCACCTCCGTGGAGAAGATGTTCGGAGGCAAGATCGTGACGCGAATCTGCTGCCTCCACTGCCTCAACGTCTCCTCGCGGGAGGAGGCCTTCACGGACCTCTCTCTCGCCTTCCCGCCTCCTGAGCGCTGTCGCCGCCGCCGCTTGGGCTCCGTGATGCTCCCCGCAGAGGATGTCAGAGCCCCACCGGTCCCCAGGGCCCAGGTTCCTGGCAGGGGGGCTCCCGGGAGACAAAGGAAACACTGCATCACGGGGGACGCTCCCCCCACTGTGCTGGACATTGGCCTGGGCTCCCCACGAGCTGGGAGGCAGAGTGGTCTGGAGGAGAAGGTGGAGAAGGATGAGGAAGGGAAGGAGGAAGAGGAGCAGGAATTGGGAAAAGAAGAGGAGGAAGAGGAAGGGACAAAAGAAAAGGAGGAAGAAGAGAAGGAGAAGGAGGAAGAGAAGGAAGAAGAAGAGAGGGAGGATGAGAAGGAGGCAGAGAAGGAGGAGAAGGAAGAGGACAGCTCCAGACCAGGGACCCATAGGGCTGCGGCCACCCCTTCCAGGGAGCAGATGTGTGGCCCCGAGGGCTCCCGCTCTGTCTTGGACCTGGTCAACTACTTCCTGTCCCCCGAGAGGCTGACCGCAGAGAACCGCTACTACTGCGAGGCGTGCGCCTCCCTGCAGGACGCGGAGAAGGTGGTGGAGCTGAGCCAGGGGCCGCGCTACCTCATACTGACGCTGCTGCGCTTCTCCTTCGACTTGCGCACCATGCGGCGCCGCAAAATCCTGGACGACGTCACCATCCCCCTCCTGCTTCGCCTGCCGCTGGCCGGTGGCCAGGGCCAGGCCTACGACCTGTGCAGCGTTGTGGTGCACTCCGGAGTGTCCTCTGAGAGTGGCCACTACTACTGCTACGCCCGAGAGGGCGCTGCCCGCCCGGTCCCTCCTCTGGGAACTGCGGATAGGCCAGACCCTGAGAACCAGTGGTACCTGTTCAATGACACCCGGGTGTCCTTCTCCTCCTTCGAGTCAGTCAGCAACGTCACCTCCTTCTTTCCCAAGGACACGGCCTATGTGCTCTTTTATCGGCAGCGCCCGGCGGAGGCGCAGGATGCTGAGCCAGGCTCTCCCAGAGCCCGGGCAGAGCCCACCCTCCACAAGGACTTGATGGAAGCTATTTCCAAAGACAACATCCTCTACCTGCAGGTGAGCAGACCAGGGGCCTCTGGTGTGATCTCCAGGGTGGAAAGGCCAGGTGTCAGCACAACAGAACAGTTGTTGCTTAGAACAGTTGTTTCTCCTTTCTTTGAGTCTCTTTCTTTTTTATGTTTTTATTTCTTACAGTGCTAGGGATGGAGCCCACATGCTAGGCAACCACTCTCCCACTGAACTACACTCCCAGCCCTCTTCCTTTCTTAAATCCATCCCTCCACTCGTGTGTTCCTCAGTACTGGAATGTCAATGGCCTAGACAAGACCCATTGCTTCAGAGGTTAGAAAAATGCAGAAACCAAGCATGGTGGCACACTCCTGTAATCCCAGTACTTGGGAGGTTGAGACAGGAGGATTGCAGGTTTGAGGACAACAGCCCCAGCAACTTGGTGAGGCCCTCTGCAACTTAGTGAGATCCTATTTCCAAATAAAGAATAAAATAGGGTTGGGGGTGTAGCTCAGAGGTAGAATGCCTCTGGGTTCAATCCCCAGTACCACACACACACACACACACACACACACACACACACACACACAATCTTTGCAGCTGGTGCATGGCACATGCTTGTTATCCCAGTACTTGGGAGGCTGAGACAGGAGGAGTGCAGGTTCAAGGCCAGCCTCAGGTGCTTAGCGAGACCCTGCTTCAAAATTAAATGTAAAGTAGGGTGTAGGGTGTAGCTCAGAGGTAGAATGTCCCTGGGTTCAATCCTTAGTTTAAAAAAACAAAACCCCCACAAAAAACCTGCAGTTGTTGGGGTGCTGGAGGAGCAGCCTAGTAGTAGTGGAGTTGGGGATAGGGAATCCTTCTGGGGGCTCCTGAAGGGGACACCCACCCAAGTGACCCTCCTGGGTAACTCTGCCTCTGACTCTTCAAGTTGAGTGGTATCAAAATATTCAGCAACAGGGACAAGGGCTTTGATGGCATGGACACCATGGACAGCCAGAGTGGCCACATCAGAACCTGTGGCTGCTGCCCCTGAGTTGTTTTGTGGGGTGGGGCTGTCCAGGTGGAGGCAGGGCCGCATTAAGGAGTGTCCGTGAGGCAGGAGGAGGAGCTGGCTCACAGGCTCCTGGACCTCCTGCTTCCATATTAGGCCCTTGTCAGATAGTCACAGGCTAGTATGAATGAGTTCCCTTCCTCCAAGGGACTGGAGGGGTGGGAGGGAAGGGTCTGCCCCACCAGGCAGTGCTTCCTCCGACCTGGCCCTGGGGACCCAGAGATGTTCAAGAGTGTTGCACTGAGGCGAGTGAAGGGAGGACTCTGGCTGTAAGGGTCTGATTTTTAAGTTCTCTCTCCCACTTCATCTGCCTTCCCAGGAGCAGGAGAAGGAGGCCCGGAGCAGGGCAGCCTACATCTCTGCACTCCCTGCCTCTCCGCACTGGGGAAGGGGCTTCGATGAAGACAAGGATGAGGATGAAGGCTCTCCAGGGGGCTGCAACCCTGCAGGTGGCAATGGTGGCAACTTCCACAGACTGGTCTTCTAGTGTGAACCTTCTCCCCTGCTCCCACCTATGGGGGCACCCAGCCAACCTCGGAGGAGGCCCTGTCCTCTTCCCTCTGGAAGCCGGGTGGGCTCGCAGGGGCTGTGGAGTCAGGCCCGGGCTGGAATAGGCCTGTCCAAGGGCAAGAAGGCTGGAGAGGGAGCCTCGGGAATGTCAGGCCTCAGCCCTAAGAAACCCAGATATGGGAGTGAGACCCAGGTACCTTATATTGGTCCTGGGGCCCTAGTACTGGGATCAGTCACATTAAGCTTTTACACCCAAGTGTCCTGGCTACCTTGGAGCAGCTGGGATGGACACGCTCGGGCTTTGCCTCCCTGTTCCCTGCAGGCCCTGTCCTGGAAAACCTGGGCTGGCTCAGGAGCCAGGCAAGTAGCATTTTCCTTCCAGCTCTTGTTCCACAGGATAAAAAGCACAGCGGGCCCCCAGCCCTGGCACAAGAAAGGGGCTGTCGTCTCTGCCTGCCCTCTTGTTCCTCCAAGGGGGGTTTCAGAGGCAAGGGATGTGGGTGCCTTTGGGGGTGCCTGCACCGACTGTACTTTTTCCGGGAGTGAAGGTGGGAGAGCTGTGTGGCACAGGATCAGATATGAAGGATCTCACTGTCTCACTCCTTTAGCTGTCCCCTCCCCTACACCAAGCAGAGGAGAAGAGAGCTCCTCCCCTCCCCCTCTCCTGCCTCAGTGCCTGTGATGCCTCTGTTCGCATCCCCCTTCTGGTGAAGTCCAGAGTCCTCGTTTTTCTGCATAGCTGTTCTTTGGCCAGGAAGCCCTCGGTCAGCCGTCCTGAGGAAGCTGGCTGGCTCGGCTCCTTGACTCGGCGCGCCTCGGGGGGGCCAGCGTGAGGTGGACAGTGAAGCGCAGATGTGGACCTCATTGTGCCCTAACGCTGCTCTAGCCCCTTCTGAGTGGAGCTGAGACTGGGTTCTCAAACAGGAATAAAGCTAGGTTCTCTGAAGCCTGTGAAAGATGTCGTTCTTCGCCCATCACAGCGTGGTGACGTCTGCTGTTGCCTTGGTTTTCTTTCTGTGTCCGGGCAGTCTGACAGTGACCTGGGCTCCTGGTTGTTAAGGTGCCTCTGGTGACTGTGGGACACAGCATGGAGGTGAGGGCCCTTGGTGCTCAAGTGCTAGGACTGGGAGGACCCACAGGGCAGAGCTGGGACCGGGGACAGAACAGGCTGAGGCGCTGGCAGAGGGAAGGGTACATGGGCTGTGGGTGCCCAGTGGGATGCTGCGGAAGGGACTCGCTTATCAGGCACACCTGGAACCCCAACAGCTGGAGACTGTTGAGACCTTAAGAACTCTGGGCTGCCTGCTAACACCTGCCAATACTATACTTTTTTCCTTCCTCTGAGAAGCTGGAGCTGGGGAGAGAGGTGCTTCCAGCTGGAGGTGATTGTTGCTCTAGGGCCCACACCTGGCTCCTTCCTTGGGTCACACCTGGAAGGTCTTAGGGCTTAGAGCTGGGCCCAGGAGCAGCCCTCCTTACCACAGGGGCCCCTTTCTACCAAGCGTGCCCATCCCCTTTGAGAGAACAAAAGAACGGGGAAGGCAGGGACAGGCCTTGGCAGTGGTTGTGACTAGAGGTCTCAAGGGCTGCGGTGGAGTTGTTTCGGCTCTAATGTCGCAGAGGCTGGAGCAGTCAGCCTGGAGATACCTGTGACAGGAGGCCGACACCCTCCAAAGGTGCCTGCTAAGGAAGGCACTGGCAAATGCAGATTCCGAGGTGAGGAGGATTCACTCTTGCCCCTAGCCAAGAAAAGATCCCAATTATTCCTGTGAAAATCAAGAAGACTGACACATGCGTCTCCTGGGAGCAGTGGGGAAGTGATTCTGAGCCTGTCTTCTTGTGAAGGCGTGTGGTGGGAGGCTGGCCCCAGGCTGGAGTGGGAGTGAATTTGCCTCCCCATCCCCTTCAGACAAGCAGACGCCAGCAGCCTTCTGAGTTGCATTTCTAAAGGACTTTATTGTTGTCCTGCTCCAACACCACAGTAAAAAGGGACCTGCAAGCTCCAGGCCTGTACCATGTGTCACCACAGCAAAAAACACGGCCCACTTGAACATGTTTCCCACCCCCCCACACCTGCTCACAAGATAAATACGTGTTACAAATTTTTTTTTTTAAAAAAAGAAAACAGAATAAATTAATAACTTAAGTGATTAGGCACCAACAGTGATTTGAAAAATTAAATGTCAATTTTAAATGGTAACAAGACAAGAACTTAAGACTGGGCTGCTTCTGGCCCTTTTCTCTTCCCAACGAATAGCAACAATTCCATGTGAAATGATTCTAAGTTTCAAGACACAAGTAGCCAACAAATTACACAGGAACACACTGCCACCAGCTACCACATGACAGCGCAGGAATCTCCAGCAGGCCCCAAAGACCTTGGTGAGTCCCCGAAAGATGGCCCCGCGGTCAGCCCACGTCCACCACATTTTTGCAGCTGAGGACCCATACAGGAGGAGAGGGCTGACTTCCTTCTTGTCCTGTACTCCTCCGGAGCTCTGTCAAAGGGGCGTGGAGGGTGGGGAGGTCACAGCATGGGGCTGAGGACACGGCCGCGTGGCAGGTGCAAAAGGCAGACTGGAACGGCTCCTGGGCTCCAATAACTTGGTTGTGCTTCTAAGAATGGGGCTTATTCTAATGGTTTCAAATGTAGAAGTCGCCAAAATCAAGCTAGGGAGGGGACTAAGTGGCCAATGTTCTGGTGCTGACCCAGACCCTTGAGAGAGGCGAGTGAGCAGGGAGTTCCCGCCTCAAAGCAGCTGAGCTGTGGAAAGGGCCTCAGAAACCAGGGTCCATCCACCCTCCTCACAGAAGGGCAGACCCAAGGACCCGGGCGGGCGCCTTCTCCTCCATCTGTGCTGCCCCTGCTCAGCTTTGCTTTGACCTGGCTGAGGTGGAGCTGGGTGAAGCAGGCTCCTTTGGAGAACCCCAGGCAGGACGACGCCTCATGTGAGGCCAGGTGAGAGGGCAGCCCCATTCTGGAGTCTCACCAGGAGAGGTGAACTTTGACCCCTGCTTAGGCCAAGGGGCCAGATATTTAAACTGGGTTGACTTTTCCTTTTGGGGGGATGGGGAGATGGAAGGGAAAGAGACATGGCTGATAGTGGGTGGGTGGGGGGGTTGTGAGCCAGAGCTGTTTTTCACAGGCCAATTTCCTTGTCCTTCCTTCCATCTTTACCCCTCCTTCCCCCCGAAGAGCTGGACAGGGGCTCCTTGTGACCAACCTGCTGAACACCTCAGTCTGCGGACTCCAGCCAGTCTCATTCTCAGGGCACAGAGAACATGGGGGCAGTTTTATGGCACTCTGGCATCAACAGGGGTGGATGCTGGGGGATTAGGGAAGGGACCAATGAAAAGCTCAGCCAGATGGGATCCTGGAGAGGCCTTACAGGGGCAGAGTGACCCGGCACTCTGCCAACCCTGCCAGGTGAAGCCACAGCCACCATGTCACCATGGGAACAGGCCTGGCCCAGCACTTGTGAGGGGCTGGCCCCACCCTCTAGAACCTGTTCTCAAAGGCCTTCCAGATCTGTCCTCCCTGCTTCCCCCATGGCCCCAGGCTCTGCATTTTCCTATGAAACTCTCCTGTGCTCTTCTGGGGCCCTTCCCAGGTCCCCTTTCCCTGGACTCACCTCCCCACTTTGGCCCCCGCCTAAGAAGTGGTCTTTACTTCCTCCATTGCACCAGGATCTCACATCTCTGTCTTGTGTCCTTGCCCTTTACTTCACTGATCATGACCGTCACAAGTTCAGGAGCAAGGTGATTTGCCTCTGTGGCCTCAGTGCCTAAGCCAGGGCCCAGCCACAGCAGCAATTATGAACTAAATGATCCTTGAGCTTCTTGGAACTAATGCCAGGAGAAGAAGGGTTACTATTGAGGATATGACTTTTCAGGGAATGGCACCATGGGTCTGATGAGGTGTGTGCTCCTCGGAGCTAAAAGGTGAGTGGCAGCCACCCCATCAAGCATGGTGGGAAGTCATACTGGAGAAAGAAGGTGTACTCACTCCAGGGCAGAAATTAAATGTCTGGTCTGTACTATGCCTCTGGATCTTGAAAATTTGGTCAAGAACTTTCAACATAAAAAATTAGACCTAGCTGGGCATGGTGGCGCACGCCTGTAATCCCAGTACTTGGGAGTCTGAGACAGGAGGATTGCTGGTTCGAGGCCAGCCTCAGCAACTTAGTGGGACTTTCAGTAACTTAGCAAGACCCTGTATCAAAATTAAAAAATAAGGTCAGGGGTATAGCTCAGGTAGAATGCTCCTGAGCTCAATCCCCAGTACCACACACACACACACACACACACACACATACACACACATGTGCACATACACTTAGGCCCCCCTCCCCTTTCCCTAGCTTAGAAAGAGCCTTGGGTGACACCCCGTGCCCTATCCATGCTGGTCTGGTGACCTTCCAAGCCATGAGAGGAGAGGACTGCCTCTCCCATCCCTATAGCCAAGTTTGAGCCTCACGTGGCACACCTGGAATGAGAGGGAGCAACAGAGGTGGGAAGATCTGAGGAATACCCTGGGCCTGGCACTGGGCTAGATGTGCTTCTGTCCTGAGGCCTAGTTCCAGTGGCAGCCATACTCTGCCATCCTGTAGGCACAGCCCCGTCCTCCCCACCACCCCACACCATGCATGTAGCTGCTCTTGCCTTCTGCAGGGGTGCCCCCGCTCACTGTGGCCTGCACCCCACCTCCCACCCCATCAGCTTACCTCTGCACCCTCCCACCTCACAGAAACGGACTTGCTGCACCATCCTCACTGCAGTGTCCCCGCACTGCACTGTGCCTAGCACCTTCTTGTCCCAGGATCCCCTCCCTCACCCCTCACTGCTGTGTTCCTGCACCACAAGCTGCCCTGCTCAGTCCCAGCCTTCTCCAGCAGGGTGCTCAGGAAGAGGACTGGCTTCTGTCCCAGAGTGGGCCCGACCTCACAGTGTCCTGCTGCTCCAAGCTCTGTCCCTCGGCATGCCTGCTTGCCTGTCGTCACTTTCCCCTTCCTTCCCTTCCTTTGGTCCTTCATTTTTCTGCCTCTCCCAAGCCCAGCAGAGGCCCTGCGTGGCTCTGGCCTGAAAGCAGGAACCTTGGCAGGATCAACTGCCCCTCTGTGACTGGGGGTCTAATGCCTGCTCTCCTCAGGCCCACCTCCGACCTTCGCTCTCCACTATTTATCTTTTGGTGGCCTTGTCCCTCCTCTGCCAAGAAAAACAGGGATGAAAAGGTCCGTGTCCACTTTGGTCTGCTGATCCTTGGCTCCCTGGGTTGTCCTCCTCTGGGACTGAAGGAGAGGTAGCCCAGAGGTGGAGGAAAGAGGGTGGAGGGCTATGACATGTGTGAGGTGTCGGGTCTGGCTTGGATCCCCAACCCTCCCTCCAAGCATCCAGTAGACAGGTCTCGAGGACAGAAAGAGGCTTTTTGGCAATAGCTCCTAACTACGGTGGGTGGAGGCACGGCCAGTATTGGTAAAAGTCACAGGTGGGCCCCGAGTGGGCAGAGGAAGTGCCCCCATCAGGGCCTCACCTCCCAGGGGAAGGGTCAGGGTCCCTGATGTCGAGTGCTTTGAAGGCCAAGAGTGGCAGAGGGGAGGGGGGTGGGGGAGGGAGACGGGAGGAGCCAGCCCAAGCTGCTGCCTCCTGGCCCCGCTCTGCCCACTGGCCCGGAATCACAGCTTGGTGCCTTTGGAGGGCTCCGAGGACTGCCGCACGTCTGTCCACTCCTGCATGGTGTTCTGCAGGGCCTGGGTCTTCTCCTTGTCCACCTGGACATAGTCTACCTTCTCGTCCGATGTGACAGATGACGTGGATGGCTGGTGGGGGTGAGGGGGGACAAAGCAGAAATGGCTGTGAGTCACATGCAGGGTGGGGAGGGGAAGAGGAGAGTGGGGTCATTCCAGGCTGAGTCAAGAGGAGGGGAGGTGGCCTCGGTGGCTGCTTTGACCAACTAGAGAGCCTGTCTTCTTTCTTGAGTGGGGGCTTTAAAGCCGGAAGTATATATGGGTCACCTCCTGCCACGTGCAGCAGTCCTCCCTCCTTCCCTCCCTCCCTTCCTTCCTTCCTTCCTAGTCTTAGCAGGCCCCAGACCTTCAGCTCAGCCTCCACTCATCTCCTTTGGGCTACTCTTCCAGAGGAAGGAAGGTGTGGGGCACTCTAGGGCACTCAGTGTGTCCCCCAGGTGACTCTCAGGGAAAACTCCCTGAGGTGGCGCCCACACCCAGCCCTCTAGACAGGCTGGTGCTTCCTGGAAGGCCTTTCCTGAGGCCACGGTACCACTGCAGGGCTCTGGGCCCCCTCCAGACAATGAGTCCTCTAGAAGAGCCCAGGACAGGTGGCTGGACTCTGGATCTGTCACAGACTCACTGTGACCTTGAGTGGGTCTGCTGTGTGTGTGATCATTTGCCTGTTTCTACTGCAGGGGACGGGCTGACTGATGGGGTTCTGTGGACTGCAGGGACCTGTGCTCTGAGTGAAGAGGAACAGGAGCCTTGGAGGCCCCAACCGTGCACGGCTGAGTCCCACAAGGTGGCCATGGAGGGAGGCTGAGTGGTGTTCAGTGTTAAATGGCCCCTGGTCCCCAGCTGTCTCCCCTGGGCCCTGACAGCTCTCGCTGATCCCCACTCCACCCAGGCACCTTGCGATGGGGGCTGGGTGAGCCGGGCTGGAAGTCCAGGGCCAGGTAATCAACGCTGCCGGTACTCTTCTTCGGGGCTGGACTGTTGGTACCACTGGGAACAGGCGATGCAGACACTGGGTTTTGCTATCACAAGGAGGACAAATTGGAGTGAGTTTGGGAAAGAGACCAATCCACCACCCAGAAAAACACGCCTCTGGGAGTACAGGCTGCCCGTTTGCTGTCCTGCTCTGAGCCAGGTTCTGCAGGGACTTCACAGGTTCTCCCTTAAGTCTTTACAACAGTCCTGTGAGGGAGATGTTATTACTCCGTACTGTTAAAACAAAGCTGAAACTGGGTCAGAGAAATACTGTGACTTGCCCATTGTGGAGCTGCTGGTGGGTGATGGGACCTAGGGCTGTTGTCTGATGTCCATACCTGTACTAATTCCATGTGCTATCCTGCCTCCACTTGGAGCCTCAGGTCAGATCTCACCTGTCATCTCTCCTGAGAGACTCAGCCTTTGCTTGAGGCTGCTCTTCCTACTTGAGGAAGCCTGTTTCCTGCACTGGAGGGTGGAGTCTCCTCCTCTCCCCGCTCCACAGCCTAGAGCAGAGATCCCAGCTCCCCAGAGGCGGAAGGGTCACCTGGCCTCCAGCTGTACGAAGCCGAGCTTCTCCAGGCTCCAGGGCCCTGTCTCCAGCTGGGCCACTGCTCTGGGAGAGCACCCCTGTGTCTAGGACTGTCCTCAAGGGGGATCCTAATGAGAAAGGTTACAGGTCTGGGCTCCAGTTTTGGCTGCTTTGACAGTTGGCTAATTTGTTCATTCAGTGTCTTTGTACCAGGTGCTGGGCGGCTAAGCCCTTTTCAGTGAAAATCTCAGGAAGGAGCCACGTCATGAACTAGGTGTGTTCACACCTTGGTTAGAGCTGTCACCACAGGGAGTTGTGTATGTGTCTCCCTGACACAGAGCAGATACCTCCAGGGATCATGCCACCTGTGTCACAGTCACGAGAGACAGGCTGCCTCTGCTTCTTTTTTATTTTATTTATTTTTTATTAATTGGTGCATTGTAATCATACATCTTTGTTAGGTACAAGCTGATAAAGGCATATATGCACACATTTCTCTTTTAACCCTTCCCAATTCCCACCCCACTCCTTCGCCCTCCCTCCTTCTCAAGTTCAGTTTAGTGATCGACTTGATATATTTGTGAAAGTACATCATGTGCATTAGGGTGCCCCCCCTTTTTATTTATTTATTTTTTTGATACTGGGGATTGAAGCCAGGGGCATTCTATCTCTGAGCTATACCCACAACCCAGTTTTTCATATTTTCATTTTTATTTTTTGTGATCATGGGATTTAACCCAGAGGCATTCTACCTTTGAGCTACAATCCCCAGCCCGATTTTATTCTTATTTGGAAATAGGGTCTGCTAGGTTGATGAGAATCTCATTACTTGCTGAGGCTGTCCTTGAACCTGTGATCCTCCTATCTCAGCCTCCCAAGTACTGGGATTACAAGGGTGTGCCACCATGCCTGGCTCCACCTCTGCTGTTTAAGACAGAAACCTACTTGAGGGCAGGGACTGTGTCTTCCCTACAGCTGATAGCACTTCCAGCTACCACAGAAGGCCAGGTTACAGGCAGTGCAAGGTGTGCCTGAGCTGAATAGGTCTACAGGGCGCTGGCAGGAGTCACTCCAGAGAACCCCAGGGAACTCACCATGGGGACATAGTTCTCCTCGCTGTCTCCTGAGTCCGTGCTGGTGATGCTTTGTGTGGAGATGGGGCGGCAGTACTGGGAGGAGCTGGAGTTGAAGGTGTGGCTGTTGCAGGGAGAAGACAGAGCGAACCCTGGAGAAGCCTTGACCCTCATCACACGCCCGGATGGGGCCCCCAGAGCTTCAAGTTACCAGCTAGAGACCCGACACAGGGCAGGTATACTTATTTTCCCAAGCCCCAAGAGACTAAGAACCATGACCAGCTGATGATGGCACAAGTCTCAGAATCCAGCTGGCTTGACCCCAGGTCAAGCGACCATCCCACTCTTTCATGCCTGACTCCAAACTCCCACTTCCAAAGATACTTACTTGGCCCTGGACCAAGACTTGGTGACAGGTGACTTGAAGGGGAGCTCATCGATGACAGCATTGTTTCTCAGGTCAAGTGGTGTTGGCTTTGCTGGAGCAGGAACAGAGAGTGGGAGTCAACCACATAGGTGCACACTTTCACAGAACATGTCAGCAAAACTACAGAGGCCTCACAGTCTTCCAGTTCTAATAGGGAAACTGAAGCTCAGCAAAGCCACACAGCCCTCCTTTGGTATCTGCAGGATTTGTTCCTGGACCTCTGTGGATGCTCACACCCCTTATATAAAATGTCATCAAGAAGCCAGGCGTGATGGTGCATGCTTGTAATCCTAGTACCTGGGGGAGGCTGAGACAGGAGAATCAGCTTCTAGGAAAGTCTCAGCAAGTAGTGAAACTCTCATTAACCTATTCAGACCCTGTTTCCAAATAAAAATAGGGCTGGAGGTGTAGCTTGGAGGTAGAATGCCCCTGGGTTTAAACCCCAGTACCACACACACACATACACAAAAAGTTTATTTGCAAGTGGTTGAATCCTGGGATAGGGAAAGCCAACTGTATGGCCTCTGCCCATGATGAAGTTGTGTCTTTAGATTCCAGATTACATATCCTTTCTACTGTATCTATGGTAATTGGATTTTCAGAATCCAAAATGGGACAGATGGTCTGATGATAGATTTTTCTCCCCTAGGTTTATGACTTTATATAAATATAAGAGGCTATATTGGAAATGGAAATGGCCATCACACCTCTTCCCGGCTACTTTTGGACTGGGCTGTGTAAAACACACGGAGATGCCAGAAGTCCTATAGACTTCCATTCTAAAAGCTCAGAACTGAATTCCCTGTTGGCCAGATCCATGGGCCCTATCTCTGCTAGATTACCCTACTTTTCTCTTTGAATCCCTGCCAGTGACCCAAGACCAACAGAGAATGGCAGATCTGGGAACTGGATGCCAGCATCTCTTTCCGGATTTCAGGCAAAGCCACAGATCTACTCCTGTACACCTGCCATGGGCTGGATGCACTGCCTTGATGCCTCCTCCCTCCCTTCATCCCTCCCTCTCCTCTTCCTCCTACTCCTCCTCCTCCTCCTCCTCCTCCTCCTCCTCCTCCTCCTCCTCTTCTTTCTTCTTTCTTTGGTACTGGGGATGGGACCCAGGAACATTCTACCTCCGAGCTATACCCTCAGCCTGATTTTATTTTTTTATTTTGAAACAGGGTCTTGCTAAGTTGCTCAGGCTGGTCTTGAACTTGCTATCCTTCTGTGTCAGCCTCCCAAGTACTGGGATTACAAGTGTGCGCCACCACGCTGGACTGATCTTTACTTCTTTTTTTTTTTTTTTGCGGTACAGGGGCTTGAACTCAGGGGCATTCTACCTCCGAGCTACACCCCCAGCCCTATTTTTTATTCTTTATTTTGAAACCGAGTCTCACTAAGTTGCGGAGTGCCTCACTAGGTAGCTGAGGCTGGCCGCGAACCCGGATCCTCTGGTCTCAGCCTCCCGAATGCTGGGATTACAAGCGTGCGCCACCACGCCCGGCTTGATCTTTACTTCTAAAGAAACCTGGGAGGTGAGAATTATCATCCCGCTTCACAAGTAAGAAAACCAAAGGCTCCAAGAATTCGAATGATTTGCACAAAGTCACATACCCCAAGTTCAGTATCCACTGGATCCCTAAGCCAGTGCAACAGTCCCTGGATGTTGTTCAGAACTGGGCAGCAGGGAGAGAGCACTTACCTTTCCGGTCAGGCTTGAGGTTGCGGTTGACAGGGGGTGGCTGGATCTCACTTCCCCGGCTGGAGCCTCTGTGCATAGGAAGGGCTGTGGATGGGAAGCCAAGCGGGTCGAAGGGATGAGGCCCTGGGCTCATGGGGATGTAGACACTCTGGGAATTATCACCTGCACGCTCCATGGCCAGCAGGGTGGAAGAACCTGGGTTCATGGGCACATAGTTGTCTTCAGAGCTGGCACTATCTGATCGACCCACAACGGTTTTTCCTGGCTAGAGAGATGGAAAGAAACAGAGCTGTCACTAGCAAGAAGAAACATGAAGGTGAGAATCTGTATGCGGGCAAGCTGACCCAGTGGGTTTGCTATACTTTGAAGCTATAAGGGCGATCTTGGGAAGACCAAATAAGAGGGCAGAGTGCGATACAGGAAGAAGTGAGGTCTGCATCTCTTCTAGCTTTCACGACCTCTTGGGATCCACCTATAATTTATCATCAGTTTAAAGTATGAAATATCCTTGGTGGCTGGGTCACTCAGATTTCTGGATGCCTGGCCAAGCAGCGGGCAGCACAGGCTGGGGACTGCATAGCCTGGTTCATGACTCACCACTGGCAGGTCAGCATCTGGATTCTAATTAGAGCACATAGGACCACAGGACACAGGCAGAGTTGCTGCAGGCCCAGCTACAGCCATTCTCCAAGCCCTGTACTGTTTGCCGCATCACACAACTAAGCTGCCTCTGCACTGATGACCCAACTTTCACTGTTTTGCCAGAGGGATTGAAACCAGGCTGTGCTGGGCTTTCCTGCACCATGGGCAACTGTGGTCAGCCTCTTCCAGAGGGAGCTCTGGGATCCTGCACTAAAGCTGTGATTTTGCCCCCTGGCTTGATTCTGAGCACCACTCCTCCCTGGAATCTCACACTTCTGTGTCCCTCCTCCATGTGAGACCTGATAGGTAAAGTTGCTGTGTAGAAGATCCAATACCCTAGAGCCTGTGCCTTCTGTATTCTAGAACCCCTCTGCTTACCCACAGGGCAGAGGAGTCTTGCAATCCCATCTATCCAAGGATACACATTTCCTTCAGACAACGGTACCTGTATTTTACTTGTCTAAAATCTCAACCTCAGGTTCTGAATTGAGACAGGAATTGAGGCTGGGTCCTAAGAGGGACACCATCTCTCTTTTGGGGCTGTGCTTTCAGTTTCATGGGGTGTGACTTTTTCCCAACCCAGCTGGCCTGAGGAGCCCTGGTCAAACCCCACTCACCAGGAAAGAAGCGACTCCCTCGCTCATGGACTCTGCCGACCGGCCTGCAACCTCTCCACCACGAGGGTACTCGTAAGTCTCACAGGAAGAAGCTGTGACAGAGGAAGGAAGACCGAATGTACTCACATTGATCCCTGTGCTGACTCTTCCCCATCCCTCTCCAGCATGCTCAGAATCTCCTAATACTCGAGAAGGTACTGCTCTCAACCCAAATGATATGGTGGGGGTGGTGGGGTGGGGGTGGGGGTGGAGTGGGGTGGGGTGTGTGTGTGTGTGTGTGTGTGTGTGTGTGTGTATTGCTAGGGATCAAACCCAGGGGCATTCTATCTTCAAGCTATAACCCCCAGCCTTATTTTACTTATTTTTGTGGTACTGGGGATGGAACTCAGGGGCATTCTACCTCTGGGCTATACCCCTAGCCCTGTTTTATTTTTTATTTGGAAACAAGGTCTAAGTTGATGAAGCTATCGAACCTGTGACCCTCCTGTCTCAGCCTCCCAAAGGGATTACAAGCATGTGCCACCACATCTTCTAACACACCCTTTTCAGGTCAAAGATTCCTTCCAGGCCTTGGGACATAGCTCCAGCACTGGCATCTGCAGAGTCCCTCTCAGACTCTGACCCTCATTCTGCACTTCTCCTTGGACACTTCTAATACTTACCACCCTTCTCCTCACCCCAGCTACCACCTCTGTGAATACTACAGTAACAATTTTTGTCCTCATTTGCACATGCTGGTTTCTTTTCCCAACCAGGTATGAACTCTGAGGGGCAGGGACATGCTTTATATGTCTTATACCCCAGTTCCAAAGCACAGAGTGACCATTCACATTGTTGACCAATGGAATAACTGCAAAGCATTCTAAACCAGGAGCCAGGACCTCAGAGGCTCATCCCTGCCCCAACAACTCTGCTGCCCTGTGTAAGTCTCTTAACTACCAGGGGCCTTGTGTATCATGGAGATAACAGGCTCTGTCCCACCAAACTATGCATGGTTTAAATGACAGGGTGGATATGAAAAGGCTTTGAGAAGTATAAAGCAAGAAGCAAACTGAAAGGAATCAATACTCCTCTGCTTTTTTTTTTTTTTTTTAAATCGGAGGAGGTTGTATACAGAGTTGGAATATACCCAACAAGCAAATGACAACAGAATTTAGGTATTTCAAGCAGAAGTTCAGATTTCAACCAAAGAGCTTCTAGTGTGGCTTGCAAAAGATCCTGAAGGTCTTGCTGTATTGTGTTAGCGTGTTAGACCACTTTGAGGTTGGGCTCAAATTTTTTAAAATCTTTGGTTTGATTTTTAAATGAATAAAATACTATGATTTGGACCTCAAACCCATAATATGTTGTACTGTGGTTGACCAAGGATATCCCGTGTCCCTTAGAATGGCATTGGGTCTGCTAACTCCTGTTCATTGTGGGTGCCACACTCATCGCTGGAGGATCAACTAGTAAGGGGGCTGGATAGAAGAAGCCTAAGCCTATGAGTACCGGTGACCTGGGTGTTCCTTAAATTTCCCTTGGCCACAGATGACCAAGGCTAGCAATCCACTGAGTCCCCCGGGCTACCTAACTCTTCCTCAGGGCCTCGGCTGAGGCTCAGACTGACCTCGGTGGAGTCGGCTGTTGTCCATTGCAGGGAGGGTGTTGCGCCTGGGGATGGTGGCAGCCATGGATCTGCTGTGTTCACTCATCGGAGGTCTCTGCTGAGGGCTACCCCATCGAGGTGTTTCTGCCTGACTTGGTTTGGGGGGCCGGGGAGGGGGAGCTATGGCTGAGTCTCCGGGAGTGGCCACTGTCATGGCATTGTGATTCTTGTCTAGCGTGAATGTCCTAGGGATCTGGTAGGCTGAGAGTGGGGTGGTTGGAACATCCATATTGTCCACCAGGAGGTCCCCAAACTCCCGGCACAGGGTGTTGCTGGGCATCTTGAAGGTGTACACATCTTCGTTATCAGTCTCGGACCCCGTGAGGCTGCCCTTGGTGTGGCCGTGGGAGGCCAGGCTCCGGGGGAGGTCGTAGGTGCTGTCTCTGAATTCCGTATTATGCCGGCTCGGCTTGGGAAGGCTGTAGAAGCCATGCACTTGGCCACTGACTCCGTTGACGCAGTGTCCGTTCCCTTGGGCAAGTTTCTGTACAGCTGTGTCGCTCTTTTGCCTGGTGCCCTGAGAGAAGCTGGCGCTCCTAAAAGAGAAAGAAGGGAAAGGGCAGGGGTGAGAGGAGGCCAGGACTGCACTTGGGGGTGGGGGGCAGTGCAAGCCGGATGTTCCAAGCCCCAGGCAGCTGGCTGGTGTAGGAAAAACACAAGCCGAGGAGTTAGGCTAACCTGAGGGTTACCAAGGATCTACCACACACCAGCTGTGTGGCCTTGAACAGACATTCTTTTTGGAACTCTAGGCACCTGAAAAATGGTGATTAAAAACATAAATGGAAGCTGGGAGTGGTGGCGCATGCCTGTAATCCCTGTACTTGGGAGGCTGAGACAAGAGAATGGCAGGTTCAAAGACAGCACTCAGCAAGTAGCAAGACTCTCAGCAAGCTAGGGAGACCCTATTTCAAAACAAAAAGGGCTGAGGGTGAGACTTGAAGGTAAAGGGTCCCTAGCGCACACGTGCGCATACACATACACACACACCACAAAAACAAAAACAAACAAAAGAACAAAACAAAAAAAGAAGCTAAAACATATTTCAAAGGCTGTTTGGAACAGACTCTAGTACATCTAGGGTTAGATCCCATCTCCAAATGGCTGTCATCAGCAGGGGTCAGTCTTTTTTTTTTTTTTGCAGAATTGGGGATTGAACTCAGGGGCATTCTACCTCTGAGCTATACCCCCAGCCCTATTTTTAACTCTTTATTTTGAAACAGGGTCTCACTAAATTGTGGAAGACTTCACTAAGTAGCTAAGGCTGGCCCTAAACCTGTGATCCTCCTGTCTCAGCCTCCCAAGTACTAGGATTACAGGCATGGCCACCACGCCCACTGTTAGTCTTATGTTTATCACCGAAGCAGGTATCAGTAAGCCTGTTACATCACCCACTTGTCCAGTGTTTTAAGTACTATAGAATATATACATTTGAATATACATTTTAATATAAAGACTATGAGATAGTGGACAGAAACCTTAAGTTGGTGTCAGAAAACAGCAAACCATATCTCTCTGAGACTCAGCCCCCCCCCCCCAATAAAATAAACCAGCTCATGAGTGATGATGTTGTAAGTTATAAAGAACTCATGTAAATGTAAGCAACAGCACCAGGCATGGTGGCACACACCTGTAATCCTAGAATATGGGAGCATAAAACAGGAGGATCGCAGGTTCCAAGGATAGCCTCAGTAAGTAGCGAGACTCTCATCAACCTAGCAAGACCCTATTTCAAAAGGAAAATAAAATAGGGTTGGGGATGTAGCTTGAAGGTAGAATGTCACTGGGTTCAGTCCCCAGCACCCCCCCACAAATAAATAAATAAATAAATAAATAAATAAATAAATAAATAAATAAATAAATAAATGCAACAGACTTATTTTCTACCACGTATTATTGTTGTTTGTTGATGGGCATCTAGCTAATTCCAAAGTCTAAAAATATAGAGAAAAATGTTTTCCTGTTTGGAAATATTTGGGATTGAAAGGTTTTTTTTTTCCCCCCTTAATTGCAGTTAAGGGGAATAAGGCAAGCCATAAAGAGTAGCTGGGCATGGTAGCACATGCCTGTAATCCTAATACTTGGGAGGCTGAGAGAGGAAGATTGTAGGTTTGAGGCCAGTCTCAGCAACTTAGTGAGGCTCTCAGCAATTTAGCAGACCATATCTCCAAATAAAATATAAAAGAAGGCTGGTCAACAGATTCTATCTCCAAATAAAATATAAAATAGGGCTGGTGGCATAGCTTGGAGGTAGAATGCCACTGGGTTCAATCCCCAGCACTATAAAAACAAACAAAGAAAACAAAACAAAGAGAGGAGCAGCTAAAGAGGGCTATTCATTAGGTTCTAGTATTGCTACAGTATGCTCTGTGAGCAAAGTCCCCCTCTCAGGCGTGACCCAGTGAGTCTCAACGGTTTTGACGGGTCCATCATGCTCTGAGGCTCTCTGAGCCTTTGGCTTTACAGAGTGGTTTCGAGATGGATTCTATGTTCTGAGTAAGTACTCTGGGAAATTGGAGGGTGAGATTCTGAGCAGCAGTGATCCAGGTCTGCCTCTCTACCATTTATTATGATTCTTCAGAGGATTTTTTTTTTTCTTTGATGGGGAAAGAAAAGACTCAATCCTTTACAGTAGTGATTCTTGGCCTTGGGGCATATGCTAACAAGCTCTCAGAGCATCTCACTGGAGCAAGGCAACTCTTGAACAGACACAGATCTGTGTGCTCTTTCTGGGGTGGTGGTGTCAGAACCCTGTTAGGCCCCTTTGTGGATCCTCTCAGCTCATGGAGAGCTTGTTATTTAAGATGTGGCCACCAGGTGGTGGTAGAAATTAGGGCCCAGAACCTAGAAAGAGGAAGGGGATCAGGTGTGTAGGCCAGGCTTCCTCTTAGGTAACCGTGGGTGCCTGCTGGCTGGGAGCTGATTTTAGTCCCCACACCTTCACCAGTCCTCCTCCCTACGCCTCCGCATTCCTTTTCCCTTTCTTCCCCATTCTACACGCATAACCTTTAAGCCAGCAGTCATGGGCCTAGATGATAATGTCCGGTCTTCACATGAGGCAGTGCTTAGGGAAGAGGACGGTGAGTCAGGCAGACACAACATGCTCACACCATCTCCAGCCCCCAGTTGTCTTTGGTGCTTTCCATTCTGCCTTTTCTCCAACTCTGTTGGATGCCTCCGTCTGGATTTGTTCTTTTAACAAACATTTACTGACGTCCTACTTTCCATCTAGGCCAGCTAGGCATAGTGGGTAGAGAGATGCCACCTGGCCTGTGTGGGGGTGTCACAGTAGTGGACGAGGTGACACCTGAAAATCATAGCCATCCGGGGAGGGGGTAGTACATGGCTGCTGACAGGTTTATACCCACCCTCCCCAGGGTGGTGGTAGACAATGTCAGGGCAGGTGTCTTCGAAGATGTTACATCAGGGTGGGTCTAGAATGGCAGGGTGGAAGGGGCCGACATGCAAAGGAAGAGGTATTCTAGTTGGAGGCACAAAGATGTAGAATACAACCTGGCAAGCTCAAGGATCTGTGAGCTGTGTGGGCTGGAGGAAGTGTGTTAAAAGGGAAGGCTGAGAGAAAGACAAATACTGCATGACCTCACTCGTATGTGGAATCTACAAAAGTTGATCTCATAGAAGCAGAGTGGAATGGCGATTACCAGAAGCTGGGTGGGGTGGGGAAGCTGGAGACGGTGGTTAAAGGACACATAATTGCATCATGACTAACTTAATGATGACATATTGTATTCTTGAAAAATAGAGCAGATGTTATTTATTCTCAACACAAAAATGATAACTAAATGAGGTAATATAATTGTTAGCTGCACTAAACAATATGCACATGCTTTAAAATATCATTGTATACAATAAATATCATAAAATGATATCTGTCAATTAAAAAAAGTAAATTAAGCTGGGCTTGGTGGCACACACTTGTAATTCCAGTACTTGAGAAGCTGAGACAGGAGGATTGCAGGTTTGAGGCCAGCCTTAGCAACTTACAGAGACCCTGTTTCCAAGTAAAAAAAATAAAATAGGGCTGAAGGTGTAGCTTGGAGGTAGAATGCCTCTGGGTTGAATCCCAGTATTCTCCCCAAATAAATAAATTTAAAAAAAAATTACTGGGGATGTAGCCCAGTGTTACAGCATTTCCTAGCCAGCATGCTGAGGCTGGCTGTGAACCTGTGTTCCTCTTGTCTCAGCCTCCAAAGTATTGGGTTCAATACCTAGTACTGAAAAAAAAAAAAAAAAAGGCAGACCTGAGAAATGACAGTGTAATAACCCAGGGGCATTCTATCTCTGAGCTACAGCCAAAGGCCCTTCTATTTTTTGTTTTGAAACAGGGTCTTGCTAGGTTACTGAGAGTCTCGCTATGCTGCTGAGGCTGTTGTTGAACCTGTGATCCTTCTGTCTCAGCTTCCCAAGTACTGGGATTACAGGTGTGTGCCATGGTGCCTGGCCCTGGTAGGATTTTAAGGTGGGAATGGGGATAGGGAGGACATTACAGGTGTCCTACAACTTGAAAACCTGATTCATCATCTCCCTCCCTCTGAAATCTACTTCTCTGTCTGTGTTACACACCACTGTTACTTGTCTCCTCCACCAGACTGACTTCCTTGAGGAAAGAAACTGTCTTACTCATTCGTGTCTCCTCAAGAGTGTTTGCCTGGGGTGAACGAACAAATGAGCGGGTGCATAGGGAAACAAATGAATACAGGTGTAGGGCCGCCTTTTCAAGGGCTTGCTGAAACCCTCCCTCTTTTGAAACCCACTAACGTGCGCTCTGGCTTCTCTCCGCCCTGGCGTCCTCCTCTCTAGCTCACAGAACTAGTCAGTCACTCATCCCTGTGTTTCTAAGGTCCAGCCCTGGAAGCTTGCAGTGCTCACCTCTCCTTGCAGTGCTCCCTGATGCATCAACATCTTAAAGCCCAAAAGGAGCCTTTGGCCTCACAAAGGTGCAAGAGCACCAGTCCTCCTTGTCACACCAACCCCTCGACTCCCCTGGCCCCATGCTGCTGTGCTAACACTCACCTTTCTCTGCCTTCGGTCAGACCTTGTTCTCTAGATGGTGGAGGGCCGGCTGCATCCTGAACTCTGGCACAGGGCCTGGCAGATAACACTGATGCAGGTTGTGGGGACTGATCGTTACTTTAATAATTAGAAAAGAGAAGCTGGACAAGGGAACACACTTGCCCAAAGCACTGGGATTACAGGTGTGTGCCACCATGCCTGTCTCCTTTTTTACTTTTTACTTTGAAATAGGGGCTAAGTCGCAGTGGGCCTCACTAAGTTGCTGAGGCTAGCCTCAAAACTGTGATCCTCCTTGTCTCAGTTATCCAAGTACTAGGATTATAGGCATGTGCCACCATAGCTGGCTCTCAAGCCCTTTTGACTGCAATTTTGAGTCCACCTTCTCTAGAGTCAGGGAAGCCTTGGAAATTAATAATTGTGGGAAAGTTCTCTGCTCACATTTCTAATTTTACCTTTTCCTCACCATCTTTCTATAGAATACTGCTGCTGGGTCAGTGATGGTTTAATCTCATCGCTTGAAATTTCACTCCCTTCAACCTTGTGAGAATTGTGGCTTTTCAAGGTATGTGACTTGCCTCAGTGTACTACCACTAACAGGCTCAACAGCCTCCTTGAAATAAGACAGACACTATCTGGAATAGTACCAAAGGCTGGATGGCAAAAATAAATCAAGCAAAACTAATTTGTCTTTGAAGACAAAAAGAACTGTTTTGATACTTCTAGTTCAAAACTACTTCCTTGGGCAATAAATGCTTTCTTTCTTTTTTTGGGGGGGGGGGAGGTGCTGGAGACAAAACCCATTCTATGTCTAAGCTATGTCCCCAGCCCTATTTTATTTTTTATTTGGAAATAGGGCCTCACTGAGTTGCTGAGGCTGGCTCTGAACCTGTGATCCTTCTGTCTCAGCCTCTTAAGTACTAGGATTATAGGTGTGTGCCACCATGTCCAGCTCAATAAATGCTTTTCTGAATAGCTAATTATTTTAACTCAGTTGAAGACCTGGATTTTGAAAATGTAAGTTATTTTACCAGGAATACATGTTATTTATTACTTGAAAGAATAATATTGGGCCACATTTTACACACACGCACACACACACACACACACACACACATCTGTTCAAATCCTTTGCCCATTGAAAAAATGAGTTCGCTGCGTGTGGTGCTACATGTCTGTAATCCCAGTACTGGAGAGGCTGGGACAGGAGGGTTACATGTTCAAGGCCAGTCTCAGCAACTTAAGCAAATTTTTTTTTTTTTTTTTTTTTTTTTGGTGGTACTGGGGATTGAACCCAGAGGAATTCTACTTTAAAGCTATATTCCCAGCCCATTTTATTTTATTTTTTGTTTAGAAACAAGGCCTTGCTAGGTTGCTGAGAGTTTCACTAAGTTGTTAAGGCTGGTCTTGAATCTTCAATCCTGTCTCAGCCTCTCAAGTACTGGGATTACAGGTATGCACCATCACACCCAGCTAAAGATTTTTATTTAAGACACAAAATGCCAAAGAATTATACAAGAGAGAAGAAGATAAAAAAGAATTGTCAAAATTAAAACATTTGCTGTTGAAAAAAAAAAACCCAGTAAGAAAACAAAGTGGTAAGTCATAAGATGTGAGGAAATATTCAAAATATATATCTGACAAAGGATTTGTTTCTAACTATCTAAAGAACTCTTACAACTCAATAAGAAGGACAGCAACCCTTTCATTTATTTATTTACTTTGGGGTTAACTGGGGAAGAACTGCCTTTTATTACCACACCAACTCTGAATTAATTTTTGAGTGTTGTGATATGATGTAAGGGTTGCTGGTTTTTTTTTTTTTTTTTTTTTTTGCGATACTGGGGATTGAACTCAGGGGCATTCTACCTCTGAGCTATACACCCCCAGACCTAATTTTTATTCTTTATCTTGAAATAGGATCTCAATAAGTTGTGGAGTGCCTCACTAGGTAGATGAGGCTGGCCTTGAACCCGGATCCTCCAGTCTCAGCCTCCCAAATGCTGGGATTACAAGAATGCGCCACCACGCCCAGCTTGGTTGCTGTTCTTTTAAAAATTATTCCTGTATGGTTATCTAGCTACTTTAGCAACATTTGTTGAAAAGACTTTACTTTTTCCACTGGTACCTTTGTCAAAAAGATATATAGAAGGCCCCTTAGTTCACCTTAGGATGTTTTGACTTTATGATGGTGCAAAAGCAATATGCATTCAAACTGTACTTTGAATTCTGGGTCAGTGATATGCTGAGTGATATTGTCTTGTAATGCCTGGCAGCTTCCAGGAAGGCACACAATCATGAGGGTAAACAATCCAGTGTGCTGTGCTGCTAAGCTATGATGGTCAGTAGGTTAGGTGTATTAAATGCATTTGGGTATTTTTAACTTAGAGATTTATGAAGCCATAACACCACTGCAAGTGGAACAGCATCTGTATAGATGTATTTCCCTGGAATTGTTATCTGTTCAGTGATCTATGCTTATCCATTCTTTTTTTTTTTTTTTTTTTTTTGGTGCTGGGTGTTGAACCCAGGAGCATTCTACCTCTAAGTTACGCCCCTAGCCCTATTTTTACTTCTTATTTTGAAACAAGGTCTCACTAATTTGCTGAGGCTGACCACGAACCTGTGAACCTGTGATTCTCCTGTCTCAGCTTCCCAAGTAGTGGGATTATAAGAGTGCGCCACCATGCCCAGCTTATGCTTATCCTTTCAATGACACACTAATGTTCTGATTGCCAATTGATAGGAAGTCTTGAAATCAGGTAGTATAATCTGCTAACTTTACTATTCTTTAAAAAATTGCTTTGGCTATTCTAGGTTGTTGGCATTTTCACCATACACTTTAGAATTGATTTACGGGTATCTAAGAAAAAACTTGCTGGGATTTTCATTTGGTTTGTGTTGAATCTATAGATCAATTTGGGAAGAACTGCTATTTTACTAATATTGGGTCTCCCAATTCATAACTATATCTCTCTATATATTTATTTCTGTGGTACTGGGAATTGAATGGAGGGGCACGCCCCAACCCCTTTCATTTTTTATTTTGAGACAGGGTCTCACTAAGAGACCTGGCCTTGAACTTGTGATCCCCCTGCTTCAACCTCCTGAGTAGGAGTGTGCCACCATGCCTGGCTCCTTGGTTAGATTTGTTCCTTGGTATTTAATTTTATTATTATTTCTGTTAGCTATTGTGAATGAAATTCTATATTGATGTTTAGAAAAGCTGATTTTTATTTGTTGATTTTGTATCTTGTAACTTTACTGAATTCATTAGTCAGTTTTAATCATCTTTGGAGGAATCTTTAGGTTTTTGCATATATATAATCATATCATCTGTAACAGGGATTCTCTGACTTCCTTCCTATTTGTATTCCTTTTATTTCTTTCTCTTGCCTTATTGCCCTGGTTAAAACTTCTAGTTTTTTATATAAGTAGTGAGAGTGGACACCCTTTTCCCCCCCCTAGTCTTGGAGGAAATGCTTTCAGCTTTCCCCTTTCCCCCATCCAGTATGACATTGGCTACACATCTGGCATACATAGTCTTTATTACCCCCCCCCCCGATGCCCACACCACACAAAGTGTGCTGTTCAATCATCATAATTTCTAAAATTGCATAATTTCTAAAATTTCTAAGCCAGGCATGGTTGTGCACACCTGTAATCGTAGTATTTGGGAGGCTGAGATAGGAGGACTGCAGGTTCAAGGCCAGCCTCAGCAACTTAGAGAGGCCCTGTTTCCAAATAAATAAATAAACAAGTAAAAATAAATAAAATAGGGCTAGGGGTATAGCTCAGAGGTAGAATGCCACTAGGTTCAACCTCCAGTACAAATAAATAAATAAATAAATAAATAAGTAAAATAGGGGAGTCCAGCTTGGAAGTAGAATGTCCCTGGGTTCAATTCCTAGCACCACAAAAAAGTATTTTTTTCTTTTGATGTTGACTTCTAGTTTTATTCCATTGTGATCAGAAACACTACAGAATATGATTTTAATTTTTTAAGTGTTAACACTTGTTTGCGGCCTAAAATGTGGTCGATTCTAGAAAAAGTTCTGTGTGTTGATGGAAAGAATGTGCTTTCTACGGCTGTTGGATGGCCTGTTCTGTAAATGTCTGTTAAGTCTATTTGATCTGTAGTTCAACTCTGATATTTCTTTGTTTTTTTATTGTTTGAACCATCTGTCTATTGATGAGAGTGGGTGTTGAAGTCCCCTGTCATTATTACAGTGTAGCTTATCTCTCCCTTTAGGCTAGTATTATTTGTTTTATAAAACTGGGTGCTCTGAGCCAGGTGAGGTGGCATATGCTTGTAATCCCAGTACTTGGGAGGCTGAGAAAGGAGGATTAATTGCAGGTTCAAAGCTAGCCTCAATAACTTGGTGAAGCACTCCACAAGTCAATGAGAACCTGTTTTTTTTTTTTTTTTTTTTTTTTTGCGGTACTGGGGATTGAACTCAGGGGCATTCTACCTCCGAGCTATACCCCAAGCCCTATTCTTTATTTTGAAACCGAGTCTCACTAAGTTGCAGAGTGCCTCACTAGGTAGCTGAGGCTGGCCGCGAACCCGGGTCCTCCGGTCTCAGCCTCTCAAATGCTGGGATTACAAGCGTGCGCCACCACGCCTGGCTGAGAACCTGTTTTTTAAAAAAAAAAAAAATTGAGTGCTCTGAAATTGAGTATATATGCATTTAGAATTATACCTTCTTATATTGATTCCTTAATCATTAAGTAAAATTTTAAATTTTACTTAATTTAAATTTACATAGCTACATGTGAACAACAGCCACCAATTTTTTTAAATTTATTAATTTTTTTTGTGGTGCTGGGGATTGAATCCAGGAGCATTCTACCTCTGAGTTATACTCTCAGCCCTATTTTATTTTTTTATTTTGAAACAGGGTCTCGCTAAATTGCTAAGGCTGGCATTGAACCTGCAACCTTCCTATCTCAGTCTCCCAAGTACTGGGATTATAGATGTGTGTTACCATACCCAGCTAATGTTAAGGTTTTATAGCTATTCTCTTAAGGCCAATGAGTAAAATAACTTTGTTAGTTTGCAATTTTGAAGGTCTAGGTCTTCATGCTGTTTACCCCTAAATAAAAAAACAAAACCAAAAAATTTTATAGAGTATGATTTTTTTTTTTTTTTTTTTTTTTTGCGGTACTGGGGATTGAACTCAGAGGCATTCTACCTCCGAGCTATACCCCCAGCCCTATTTTTTATTCTTTATTTTGAAACCCAGTCTCACTCAGTTGCGGAGTGCCTCACTAGGTAGCTGAGGCTGGCCGCGAACCCGGATCCTCCGGTCTCAGCCTCCCGAATGCTGGGATTACAAGCGTGCGCCACCACGCCCGGCTTAGAGTATGATTTTTGATAATGAGAGGTTTCTCTGGAACCCAGTTATCACTTTGTAGCAACACAGATGATACCAATAAAACGTGAAGGTCATATAAACAAAATATTGTTTTGTTATATATGTGTTTCTTTACCTGAAAAGATAAAATATTTTCCTCCCTTGTCTTTAAAATTAAAAAACAGTAGAGTTCCCGTGGGTGGTCACTCACGCGGCTGGGCCTCAGCCCTCTCCTACCTCGCAGTCTCCGTCCTCCGGCTTATGCACTGGTGCAAGTAGAGGTACTCCTGAGGCGCACTGGTGGACAGGGCCGGCTGCATGTGGTTTGACATGGGGGGCTCGAATGTGAACAGAGTTGGCTGGCTGGAGTGCGCAGGCGCCGAGGACTTCCGCTCTCGGAGCAGGTGCTGACTGGAGCTGCTAAGCTCCGCTGGGGAAGAGCGCGGCCCATGGGTGGCTGCAGAGAGGTTCCTTAGGGCGTCTGTGAAAAGGAGAAAGAGGTCTGGGAGTGAAAAGGAAGGAAAAGTGTCCATTCCTACAGAGGGCAGTCAGAGGAAGAAAGAATGCCAACCCAGCAGCACTCTCTCCCCCACACACTGGCTCTCTCTGGCTTCCCAGATAGAAGGGCTGGGGCCTCTGGGCCACCCTGGCTGAAGGAGAAATGCTCTGCACGGCTCCTGGGGTAGCCTGGAGGCCACTGCCTATCAGGAGGTGTGGCTAGTGTGGTCCTGCAGCGTGGCCCTGGCCACAGGCAAGGTGGGCCTCTGGCGAAGTGTGTACCAATGCCTTCCACCCTGTGGGTGGCTCTATTCTCATCAGCTCCTTCATAGCTGTGCTGGCTTTGTTAAGTGAGATACTGCTTGCTTATGACGCGTTAACTGAGGCCCTGGACTGTACCCTACTGCATCAGCGATAAAGGCACCCATGGATTTGGAACTGAGCCGTCAGATTGGACCCCAGCTCCTCTGCCTGCTCTTACATGCTCTCTGATGACAGTGTCCTGCTCCCCACCACTCTCTGTCCACTGGTCATTCTTCCTCTCTTATCTCAAATCCTCCTCTGTTGTGTTAAAAAGGAAGTGCAGTATTAAGGACAGATAATAGCTGAGAGCACTGCACCCCAAGCCAAAGGTATTATTCATTTGGCTGGCTCTCTAAGCTTAGTCCAAATTCCTTAGCATAACATGCAAGGCTTTTCACAGTCTGGCCTATTTCCTGCTTTTCTCCACCCATAAACAAGGCATATGGAAGCATCATCAGTCCCTGAGCACACCAGCCTCTTTCCTTTGTTTTGGCTTATGCTGTTCCTTCCGCCTGGATTTCACTTCTACTCTCTGGAAAATGCATATGCAGACTTTAAGACCCTGCACAGGTCTCACATTCTCTCTGAAACCTTCTTGGACTTGGATTTTCTTCTGGGTGCCAAGAGTAGTTGGCCTGTGCCTCTATTATATCCATGATCACTCTGCTTCCATGCCTAGCCCATGGGTGTCTGAAAACTGATGTTATCTCTACAGTCCCAGCATTTATCTACAAAGGTCCTATGTAGAAGGTTCTTAGTACATGGTTGTAGTATAAGCAAAAACAATCATTCTGCATTTAAATATTCCTACAGTGAAACTTACGGTCTAAAGAAATAGAGACTTGCTAGGCGCAATGGCATATGCTTGTAATCCCAGTACTTGGGAGGCCAAGAAAGGAGGACCACAGGTTTAAGGTCAGCCTGGACAACTTAGTGAGAACCTCAGCAATTTACCAAGACCCTATTTCAAAACAATAACAACAACAAACCAAAAAGGGCTGGGGGTGTAGCTCTTAGGTAGAATGCTCCTGGGTTCAATCCCCAGTACCAAAAAAAGAAAAGAAAAGAATAAAAAAAAGGGGGGGGGACAGAAAGAAAGATGATAGATGTGAGTTCAGGTGATGTGCTACCTGGTCAGGTAATGGTTTTGGGGTGATGATGGTGGCTTTCTAGGATTATTCAAATCATATCATAGGGGACACAGTTCTCTCTCTGCTCCCTGTTCTCTGACCTATTTCAGGCTGTACCCGTCCCCTGGCTCTGGGCGGTCACCAGCTTATTAATGCTCACAGCACTAATTTCTCTCCAGTTATCTCTGATGCTGGGCAGGACAGCTTCTGCCAGTGTACAAGAGAAAAAGCCAATGAGCCTCTGGGGAAAAACTGTTCCACTGACAGCTGTACTGACCTCCAGAATGAATTCCTATTACAGGCCTCATAGTGACCTGGGCGTTTGTTAACAAAATCAATGCCTTTATTACTCCATTAGATTTGCAAGATGAACTCTCCTGTAGGAAAGGAGAGGGTCTGTGTTAGGGGACAGGAGCCCTGGTACCAGGGGAGGAACACAGGCTGCTGCCTGTGCCTTTGGTGAGGCTCTGTGTTCTTTCTGTCCTCCTCTTCCTCTGCTGCCCTTTCCAGGGGGCTATTCCTCAGGGTTCTGCTCTAGACCTTTTACAGCCTCACCCTAACCCTCGAAGCTCTCCAGGGGTGAGCCTGTCTACTCTCAAATTTAGTCACCACTAATGTGGTAACTCTGTAACTGCCATTCTACCTCTGAGCTACACCTCCAGCCTTATTTATTTATTTATTTATTTTTGTGGTGCTGGGGATTAAACCCAGGGGCATTCTACCTCTGAGCTACACCTCCAGCCTTATTTATTTATTTATTTTTGTGGTGCTGGGGATTAAACCCAGGGGCATTCTACCTCTGAGCTACTTCCCCCAGCCCATTTTTATTTATTTATTTATTTAATTTGGAAACAGGATCTCACCAAGTTGCTAAGGCTGGCTTCAAACCTGTGATCCTCCTGTTTTAGCCTTGCAAGTACTGGGATTACAGGCATGCGCCATCCTGCCCAGTCTCTGGCTTATATATTTCAAGTGGGTGAATTTTTTTTTTTTTTTTTTGTGGTACTAGGGATGGAACCTGGGGGCATTCTACCTTCGAGCTACAGTCCCAGCCCTATTTTTTATTCTTTATTTTGAAACAGAGTCTCACTAAGTTGTGGGGGGCCTCACTAAGCAGCTGAGGCTGGCCGCAAACCCGGATCCTCCAGTCTCAGCCTTCCAAGTACTGGGATTACAAGCATGTGCCACCACTCCTGGCTCTTCAAGTGAGTGAATTTTAATGAGTGAATATATCTCAGTATATATAGGTGAAATACATCTCAGCAAAGCTATAAATACACATACATGTTCATACAGTTTGATGATTCCTCAAAAAGTTAAGCAGAAAGTTATCATATGACCCAGCGCTTTCACTTGTAGGTATACACCATAGAAAAGGTTTCCACGAAAACACTTGTACACAAATGTTCACAGCGTTATTGATAATGAAACAAGCCAAATGGCAGTCAGTAAAATGTGGCGTATACTGTACGTGGAATATTAGTCAGCAGTAAAAAGAACAAGGCCCTGACACAAGTTACAACTAATATTCATCTTGAAAACACCGTGCTAAGGGAGAAGAAGCCAGATCTCGTCCTAGAAAACATCTATCATCACTAAATGTAAAGACAGAAAGTAGATTAGTGGTTGCTTTGGGTGGGGGTAAGAGTGAGGGACTGGGAAGTGACTCCCAATCAATATAGGGTTTCTTCTTGGGGAGACAAAAATGTTCTAAAATTAGACCGTAATAATGAGTGTGCAACCCTGTGAATATACTAAAAACACTGACTTGGACATATTAAATGGTTCTTTAAAAGATCAGACACATACAAGCCGTTGGCAAACTATTAAATGTTAGTAATATTAAGAGATTACTAGTAGTAAAATAAAATACAACTGTCTTTATTTTGTTTTTTTAAAATTTCCTCTCTGAAGTGAAAACTGAGCACTCAGTAAACACAAAGTCCTTATTAAAGTGCTCTATGCTGGAGTAAGAGCCAGTCCCCCTTTCCCACCTTGGGTTCCCTATACCTCACTCACCTCCAGCTGCACTGTGCGGGCCTTCCCCTACAATCACAGCAGGGCAATGTGAATTTCAGTAAAACAAAACAGCAAAAACACATGCTTTGGAGCCAAAAGACCCACGTGGGCTAAATTCTACCTCCATGTGAGTGAACCTCATGTGTGCGTGAGTCCTGATGCCAGTGTCCTGTGCCCAGTTCTGCCACTAGCTATGAGGGTTCATACCCACACAGCTGGGAGGACAACTCCTGACCTGCTCCCCACCCCTACCCCATCCATCTTACTGGGCTGGTTTAAGAGTTGAATGAGATAAGGATGTGAAAGCAAACCTGTGTGTGTGCAAAAAAAAAAAAAAAAAAAAGTCCCTAGGATTTGTTTATATTGCCTGAGTACCCTTTAAGGGGGGGGGGAATGGTACAAATAAAGGAAAACATTAAATACTGTATGCCTGTGCTGCTTTTGGTATTTGGTCGCTACCAAGGCTGTGGTAATGATGTATCTCAGGTCTTTAGGAAGGTCAGTAACACCAAGAAGAAAATGGAGGTTTCCAGACTGCTGGCCTGGACCTCTACCCCTAAGTCTAGACGAAAGATAATGCCCGTGAACGTCTGAGTCCACTTGTTTTGTTTTACACAGGGTCTTATTTTTTCCTTTTCTTCCTGGCTTCTTTTTGGGGCCCTACAAAATCACTCCCCTTCCTTTCCACAACCACCCCTGGGAAGCCTGCCCAGCATACAAACACTCCTTCCACCTTCTTGCAAAACTCCAGAACAGGAAAGCTCTGAAGGATTTCAGCAGAGGAGCCCAGCCCAGCCCAGCCCAGCCATCAACTGCCTAGTGATAACAGGGGCAGGAAAGGGGAGGTTGGCGGGAGTTTCTGGAAAAGATGACGGGCCAAATAGTGACTGGTTCCTTTATCTCAATGCCCTTTTTATCTTTATCCCTTCCCCCAAATAATCCCCACCCTGAAGCCTCAGTGGGTCTCAGAACCCATAAAGTGGTAGGCCAAAGAACATGCTGGAGTCTAGGCTGGGTTCAGAGCCTGGTCCTGCTAACTGCTAGCTCTGTGGCCTTGGACATGTTCTTGGATTCTCACTTGTTCAACAGGGATAATACATACTTTGTAGGGATGTTATAAGGATTAGAGGTCATTTTATGTAAAGCACTTAGCATGGTGCTCAGTTGCTCTTGTTGCTGCTATGCCTGGAGTACAGGTGGAGGGCTTGATAACTTGGAATTGGCCAAGATGTTTTCAAACCATAGTGGATACTTGGAAGGCAAGAGTCACTATTGCAGTCAAAAGTACACCCTGTATAGATGTCATATGGGAGATTAATAAGAACCACAAGGACAGTATTGACTATAATAATCACAGGTACCACTTACTAAGCACCTACTATGTGTTTACAGCCTATCCTATGAGGTAGATATCCTCTCTCTCTCTCTCTCTCTCTCTCCATACACACACACACACACACGATGAAGAAATAGAGGCTCAGAGAGGTGAGCCCTAGTCACATAGCTAAAAGTGGCAAAGCCTAGATCTGAAAAAGCTCTCTGTCTTCAAGTCTGATTCTTTTCGCCTGTGTAGGGAAGAGAAAAGAGTTTCCATGAGATCTCTATGAGGTGAATGGTATTAACTTTGTGGGAAGCAGAGTCAAATGAGAATGTGGGCCTAGGTGAATCTGGGCATGTTATTTCATCTTCCTCTATAAAAGGAAGAACTTGGATTAGATCAAGGATACACAAGGAAACTTAAATACAAAGAGCTGATTCCTATGGAAGACCTAATGAATCATACTTAAATAGAGATTTAGATTAAGATCCACTGGTTTGGGTTTTTTTTGGGGGGGGTACTGGGGGTTGAACCCAGGGGCATTTTACCTCGGAGCGACAACCCCAGCCCTATTTTTTATTCTTTTTTTTTTTTTTTTTGCGGTACTGGGGATTGAACTCAGGGGCATTCTACCTCTGAGCTATACCCCCAGCCCTATTTTTTCTTCTTTATTTTGAATCCGGGTCTCACTAAGTTGCGGAGGGCCTCACTAGGTAGCTGAGGCTGGCCTCGAACCCGGATCCTCTGGTCTCAGCCTCCCAAATGCTGGGATTACAAGTGTGTGCCACCATGCCCGGCCTATTCTTTATTTTGAAGCAGGGTCTCACCAAGTTGCGGAGGGCCTCACTAAGTTGCTGAGGCTGGCCACAAACCTGTGATCCTCTTGTCTCAGCCTCCCAAGTACTGAGATTACAAGTGTGTGCCACCATGCCTGGCTCACTGGTTTGGTTTTTCACAATCTATGGTTCTTGATTCTGGGGCAGAGATAGAAGGATTGGGGTCTATTGAAAGCTCATGACAAAGCAGCCTCTGAAAGCTAAGTGGAAGAACAAATATTCTTGAAAACATTTCATGGAAATCATAAGCTAAATTCATAAACTGAAAAACATGTGTTTTTTCACTGGCCCTTTAAGTCATCTGTCTACGGCCCATTCCAAAGGAACAATGTATAACAGAAAGGTTCCTAAGCTGGACTTCCGGAAACACGGGATTCCAGGTTCTGAAAAGATTTCACTCTTGGGCCTTGGGAAAAACTTTTAATCTCTTTGTATACCTCATTTCCCAGATTGTCAAATGCCAAAGAGAATGCCTCCTTTACAGAGTTATTCTGAGAATCTGCTAGGATGAAATACAGGTTAATAATAATTATTAAATACTCCATAAATGATGGCTGGCTTAATCCTTGTCCCATCATTTATTTCTATAAGTGGAATGGTAGTGAAACCCCAAGGGTTCCAATGAGGAGAAAGTGTTTGATGAAAGAATTTTGAAAACAGAGTTGTATAGAGTACTCCTGTGGAAAGCTCACTGAAAACTAGTGATCAGATGAGTAAAGAATTCTAGAAAACAAAAGCGCACTGGCAGGTGCTGAGGGCAAGAGTGAGTCAACAGCTCCAGGTCACTGTAACTCACAATCACAAGCATGGAATTATCAAAAAAGGAACAATCCTCAAAATCAAGTACAAGTCATAATTAAAGGAGGGACAAATGTAAGGACAAATACGCAATGGCTCCACTCTACACAGTTAACTCACACAAAATGGCAACTGGAAGGGTTTGTGGAGTTCAAATCCTCATTTATCTCTTCTACTCCCTCTACCCCTGAGTCTTCTATCTCCAGCTAGAGAAATTGGCCCAGAGAAGTGAGATTACTTGTCCAAGGCCACACAGTGGGCCAAGATGTACCCTGAAATCAGAATTCAGATCTCCTGGCCCAAGGCTGGTTTTTCTAAACTAAAAGAAAGCTGTATCATTGTTCGTTCATTCTCTCTCTCTCTCTCTCTCTCTCTCTCTCTCTCTCTCTCTCTCTCTCTTTCTCTCCGTCCCTCCCTCTCTCCTCTCCCTCCCTCTCGTGTGTGTGTGTGTGTGTGTGTGTGTGTGTGTGAATCAAGTCATGATATCTAATCAACAGGACACGGACCGACTGGATGGCGATTTTGCTGAGTTTATAATGTTACATTTGCATGGTAAATAAACATTTGCTAGATCAAACTATTAAAGACTAGTGTAAATAATTCTCCAAGTTCAAAAATATAAGCTTCCTACTGTTTATGAAAACTATAAAGCAGAGGAAGAAGAAAGAGGTGGCAGAGACAGGCAGTAACATGAGATCCCGTGAGAGTTTGTGCGACTATGATTCCCCATCTCCCTTCCAGAAGAATCTGAGAGAGAACATCTCAGAGCTTGGGAGCACCAAGTCAAAACACTCTGACCTTGATGCACATGATCTCGTGGTATACTTAGTAGAGAGTGATTCTGTGAAGGGCACAGAGGAAAGGGAGTGAGTGGCTGTAGCTTAGTGGCACAGCACTGTCCCTGGCCACACATCCCCACAAAACTACCCCAGAGCCTCTCATTTTAAAGATGCAAATGCTTTTGCCTTCCACCAGGCCTCTAGTTAGAATTAATGGTGCCTCCCTCCTATACCTTCTCTCATACTTAATTTTGCCATTTACTTTAATTGGGAATTCACACATCTGTCACATAAACGGAAACAGGGAGCAGTTAGAAGTCAGAGTGTACACCATCCCTGTTCCTCTGGCAGTGTTCACCATGTTCTTCTATGGCTCATAAATGCCTGGATCTGAACAAAAAGGTGTTCAAGAAACACACGATGGTAGTAAGTCAGAATCCTTCCTCGCCGGGTCAGAAGAATAACCGACTAGTTCCAGGATTCAAATGTAAACTGTTCTTTGCGCAGAACTGTTCTCATTTAGGTTTCTTGGGTTGTGTGTGTTTCTGTTTTTGGACAGCAAGCCTATATTTAGCCATGCACTGTCCTGTTCATTGGAGAGAGATCAGGTTGCAAGCTCTGTTCTCATCTTACCTGACACACAGACCATACACCTCAGTTGCAGCTGACTTCTCTCTTGCTCCCTTGTGTGAGGCTTGGGTTGGTAGGAGGCCCCTCTCAAAAGGTGGTCCTCTTCCAAGAGTTCATTTATGTTTGGAAGGAAGTATTCTTGGTATTTTCTGAGGGTCATGAGCTTTTGCTGTAGACACTATGCTAGGAGTTACAGGCTGGCCTAAAGGGATGGGTCTTGCCTTTGTTCTCCAGTTTAGCACTGCAGTTGGAAGAACAAACTTACATCCAGGACAGCCCTTCCACCTCCCCCAAGGAACTCTCCATTAGTATTCCCGTGGGAATCAGTCCATCTAAGCAGGGGCCTTAAGTTCATACTTTAACAATGCATTTGACTCTTGTAACCTTTCCACAAAAATACTGAAAGTATATCACTGTATTTTTAAGGTAACCATCTTTATAGGAAGGAAGGTTTCCCTTCCTTTTTTCACAATGACTCTTGCTAAGAGACAACTGGCAATTGGTATAAAACACAAGAGTCACACATAATTGTGGGAGCTTATCAAGAATCATTAGCAGTGGAATAATCATGAGAACAATCCTTACACTGATCAGTGTGAATGGTGAGTTGCAGTTTTGCCTAGGGAATTCTGAGATCAGCAGGATTATGTGAAGTGGAATTTTGGCTTCAGGAGAGGAAATGAGGTGTTGAGAAAGGAACAAGGGCTTTGGAGCCCAAATCTCAGCTTGCTACCTGTGAAACCTAGGGATGGTATCTCAGTTCAAGGGTCCTGATATGTAACATTTTAAAAACCGCTACCTGTGGACTGTTGTGGGGAGTGAGCGCTGCCACAGTCCCTATGCAACAGGTGCTCCACAGATGGTGGCTCCCTTAGCACTCCACTGTAGGAGGAGCCTGGCGTGGGAGACCATCCTGAACGCTATGTTCCCAAACCTTCCGGGTTTGACCAGAGGCAAGATATGTCCCCAAGGGTGGGACTGTGGTCAACTGGCCTTTGTGTGGGGCGTAGGAGACTACGTGAGCAGGGCCTGGCAGCTTCTCCTCCACCACTGCCTCCAGCACTGGAGCCCCAGCAATCGCCTGGCATCATGTCTCCAGCTTCCCTGCTCACTTTCCAGTTTTGCTTCTCAAAGCCTCAGTGTCTCTAGGTTTTGCCAAAGATGTTAGAGTAGAACAGGGGTTGGCAAAAGTATGGCCCATATGTCAGTTACAGCCTGTTTTGATAAAGTTTTACTGGAACATAGCTATATCTATTTGTTTACATATTGTTTATGGCTGCTTAAACAGTAGAATAGCAAAGCTGAGTACTTGCAACAGACTACATAAAAATGGTAAAGCTGAAAATGTGTACTCTCTGGCCCTTTTCAGAAAGAGTCTGCCAATCCCAAGATAGAAGGTTTTCTTCTGTCTTATACATTGTGTCCTCTTTCAAAATATTAGCATATAATTTAAGCCTATCAGAAGTCAGCTGAAAACAAAACCAATAAATTCCAAATGTATGCTTTGAAATAATCAAGAGAAAGGAGTCAAGAAGAGCCCGTTTGAAGCTGGGCATGGTGGCACAAGCCTATAATTCCAAGACTTGGAAGGCTGATACAGGAGGATTGCAGGTTCAATGTCAGCCTCAGAAACTTAGTGAGACCCTATTTCAAGATAAAATAAAAATGACTCGGGGTATAGTTTAGAGGTAGAATACCCCTGAGTTCAATCCCCAGTACAGAGGGGAAAAAAGATACAGTTTGGAGACCCTGTTAGTGCTTTTATTAAAAAAAAAATCATATTCATTTTCATTATAGCACATCTTAGGCATACACAACATGGTTCCATAAAGTTTTCTAAAAAGTCCAAAATTGTGACTGAGAAAGGCCTGAATTACTGACATGTTCTTTTGATAAAATAGTAAAGTTTTCATGTGTATACAGCATTTTCTAATTTGCTTTGATGTCAATTATTTTTTTAAAAGCCTACTGGGCTTATGATAGAGATTGGCTGAATCTACATATCAATTTGGGGAACAGTGATAGAACACTTCTCATTCACTAACAAGGAGTCTGCTATTCAACATGGCTTATCTCTGCATTTACTGGGTCGTCTTTAATTTCTCCCGGCCATATTCTATTGTTTTCTGTATAGAGATCTAGTATTTTGTTTTTGTTAAATTGATTCCTGGGTATTTTATTTTTTGACACTATTATAAAAGGAATTTTTAAAAAGCTATTTCCAGTTGTAGGCTGCTTTCAACAACTGATGTTTCCAACAACCCTAAAAGTTGGCAGTGCAATAATTTTTTGTTTGTTTTTGCATGTGTGTGTGGTACTGGGGATTGAACCCAGGGGCATTCTACCTCTGAGTTATACCTTCTAGACATATTTTTATTTTTATTTTTATTTTTGAAACAGGGTCTCACTAGGTTGATGAGAGTCTCTCTACTTGCTAAGGCTATCCTCGAACCTGTGATCCTCCTATTTCAGCCTCCCAAGTACTGGGATTACAGGCGTGTGCCACTATGCCCAGCTCAGCGCAGTAATCTTTACAAATTCCCTTAACATGTGAAGAGGCAGAGCCTCAGAGAAATGATGATACTCAGCATTACTGAGCTGTTAGGAAGTGCCCAAGTCAGGACTCAACAACCCCACTGATGCCTCAGTGTGGTGTCCACAAGAACCTGCCTCTCAGATCTCCTCATGTGGACAGACAGTCCCTGTGGCCGCCCTCTCCAGCACTCCACTCCCCATGTCCACCTGGATGCACTTCTTGTGAACTGCTCTCCTCCAGTGGGAGCAGAACTAACTCAGGTCCATCCTGCAAGACATGAGACCTCAACAGAAGCCTGGAGGACTCCTGCACGGACATGGCTGAGTTAGTCTTCCCACTGTGTTGCAGCCCAATCCTCCATCCTGCCTGCTCTCCTTCACAGGGATCAGGCCTGCATCCTGCTCTGAAGGTGCTCCTGCCTTCTTTGCTCCCTTTCTTCACACCTTGCAGTTGTTTCACCCAATAAATTAATCAAATGCTGGCGAGGGTATGGGGAAGTGGGAACCCTAATACATTGTTGGTGGGATTGCAGATTAGTGCAGCTACTTTGGAAAACAGTATGGAGGATCCTCAGTCGAATGGGAATGAACCTACCATATGATCCAGCAATACCACTTCTGGGTATTTACCCAAAAGAATGGAAACCAAACTATTAGACCAACACATGTGTATCTATGTTTATAGCTGCACAATCCACAACTGCCAAACTATGGAACCAGCCAAAATGTCCATCAACAGACGAATGGATTACAAAACTATGGGATATGTACACAATGGAATTTTACTCAGCCATAAAGAAGAACAAAATCATGTCATTTTCAGGGAAATGGATGGAACTGGAAACATTATGTTAAGTGAAATTAGTCAGTCACAAAAAGTAAAAAATTGTATGCTCTCCCTAATATGCGGAAGCTAGGGAGAAAGTAGGTCATAAGAGGGACTCTATACAAAGAAGGAGATGAGCAAAGAAGGAGACTTAACTGAAGGTGATTGGCAGGGGGAGGGAAACACCCTAATACATATGATGTACTTTCACAAACATCAAAGTCAATCACCAAACTGAACCTGAGAAGGAGGGAGGTGGGAAGGAATGGGGCAGGAATTGGGGAAGGGTTGAAAGAGAGATGTGTCCATGTATAACTCTACCAGCTTGTACCTAACAAAGATGTATGATTATAATGCACCAATAAAAAGTAAAATTAAATTAAAATAAAAAATAAATTAATTAATCAATTTCTCATTTTTCCTTTTATTGGATACTGGGGATTGAAAGGGGTGGGGGGGTGGGCAATTCTGTCTCAAAGCCACACCCCTAACCCTTTTTGTTTTTATTTTTTTGTGGTACTAGGGATTGAACCCAGGGTTGTTCAACCTGTGAGCTGCACCCCCAGCCCTATTTTATTTATTTATTTTTTTTATTTTGAAACAAGGTCTCACTAAGTTGCTGACTACCTCACTAAATTGCTGAGGCTCACCTTGAATCTGAGGTCCTCCTGTCTCAGTACTGGGATTACAGGCACGTGCCACCATGAAAGGCCCTTTATATTTTTTTAAACAGGGTCTAGAGGTCGAGGGAGTGGGGTGGGAATTGGGGATGGGTTAAATGAGAAATGTGTGCGGGTATGCCTTTACCAGCTTGTACCTAACAAAAATGTATGATTACAATGCACCAATAAAAAATAAAAAAATAAAATAAAACTATAGTAGAAAAAAAAAATAGGGTACAGGTTGCCGAAGCTAGCTCAACCTGTGATCCTCCTGACTCAGCCTGCCAAGGTTCTGAGATTACAGGTATGCACTACCACACCCAGCACAAATCTTCATAATAATCTTAGTGAAGAATGTTTGGTTTTTTATTTTATTGAGGGTAAACTAACTTACCCAAGACCATGTTAAGATTTAACCTATCAATGTTGTGGGTTCATGTGTTTACATGATCCTAAGGCCTTATGTATTCAATTGACCTTTTATGCTAATACATACATAATATAACATATGATATATAATATATACAATATATTATAATAGATATATTTCATATATTACATATTATAAAGAATATGTTTTCTAAATCATATGCTTTATAAATCATATACAAATGCAAGACAGTGTCATCACCAACATCATCTAGAATACTGACAGTCAAAAACCCCGGGTTTTCATCCCAGCTTTTCCAGTTAGCAATACGATCTTGAACAAATTAGCTCCTTTTCACGACCTCTGGATATGCTATTATTTGAGAAGTTTGGAAATAAACACTCTCTAAGGACCCTTCGAGATCTCATGTTCTAGAAGTTTCTCATACTATGTAATCTATTCCCTTCTGTCTTGGCTGGGTGTTTTGGCTAATATGATTCACCAGTCATGAAGAATTTTGTTTACTGACTTCATCCAGAAAAGGAGTGAGGAGGTGGCTAATAAAAGCAAACAGTAAAGAAATGGTAGATATGTCAAAATGAAATTTAGGCTGTTAGAATAATCCACTCTTTCCAGCCTGGTTAGTACATCATCAATTTTGAGTTTTTCCGCATTTTTTGTTTTTCATTGTACTTTATACCATTGTTTCAATATTCAGAACTTCAGGCATCTCAGTCTCGAGCTCTTAGGAAGAGCGTTAGAATGTTTTTGATGCTTCTTTCTCCCCATTTCAAGTGAATTTCTCCAAACAATATTTGGAAATGAACTGGAGGTTTTAAAACAAATTATAAGCTAGAAGTGATGGCACACGCCTGTAACCCCAGTACTTGGGAGGCTGAGACAGGAGAAGTGCAGGTTCAAGGTCCACCTCAGCAGTTTAGCAAGGTCCTCAGCAACTTAGTAAGACCCTGTTTCAAACTTGAAAAAGAGGGGAGGGGGGTGTGGGAGAGGTGGGGGTGTAGCTCAGAAGTATAATGCCCCGATTTCAATCCCCAGTAACACAAACAAAGAAAATCAAATTTTGTATAACTATATTTACAAAGTTATAGCCAAACACTGTAAAAAATTCAAGTGAATTATTTGAATGGATATTTACTGGGAAACTACTATATATTGTGTCTCAATTAATGTGGTAGAGATAGAAAGATAGAAAAAGTGCAGACAGAAAGATGAATGGAACATGTTCTCATCTTTGCCTTTCACAATCTTCTCCCCAACTCCCAACTATACCCCAGCTCTGGAAAACTCTCTAGTTCCCTAAGCCTCTATGAACTTAAACAGCTCCCCAGAGAGGAAGCCAGAGAAACTTGAGTTAACTGAGAAAACCCCAAATTGATCAGGCTTACCTTGATTTGATTAGAACTTCCATTACTGGTCAGATGGAGCCTTAATATTAAGACTAAGTTCAGAAAATTTTTAAAAAATTTTAAATTTCTACACTTGAGGTTAACCTCCAAAATTTTATCTGGTAGTTTTGTTTTGGCACATACATAGATTTCCAAACTTAATTGTCTTACAGCCCTTTTTCACAAAAAACAAAACAAAGCAAAAATACTTAGCACCCTAAGTGTTTCCACTACTTACCCTCTATTTTTATTTAATGCCCCCCAATTGCTCCAGAGGCTTCTACTACCACCCCCCTGGATCATTCTAGCCTCCCCTTCTGGAGGTAGTATCACCGACTTCGGGAATCTATGAGTTAAAAGCAGGTAAATCCTGCTGAAAATGGAGGAGTCAGAGTCATTCAGAATTCCAAATGTGGTTTAGCAGAGAGGACATAAACTGGAGTCCGTGACAAGGCTTGGGAGTCACCGAAAGCAGGTCTGAGTCTTATGCTCTTCTCTAGCCTGTATCCCCAGGATGGGACCTGGCAAGAAGAGGCATCGGACACTGGGGCATCACCCAGAGATGCATGTGGGCAGCAGAGCCCAGGGGAGGAGGAAGCGTGTGCAGGGGAAGCAGAAGCGGATTTTCTTCAGAAATTCAGGCAGTCAGACCACTGGCAACCAGAAGTCCCCCAGTGGGCTGGAAGGGCTCCAGACTAGCCTGATGTCTGGGTAGACTCTCGTCTCTGAGAGGAGCTAAATAAAAATGGGATAGGGTCCAGTCCTGGCTGGAATTTGAGACAACAGGCAGGTTAACAGGGCAAAGACTGAAGAACAGGAAAGTAAGGCAGAATTCCAGGGCTGACCCTAGCTAGCAGGCAAGTGCAGAGCTGGAATTGAGCCACAGGGACAAAGGATCCTGGAGCACTAATGTTAGGATGCAGGGTGAACTTGAATTTGGGGGTAGAGTTCAGAGGCAGAGGCTGGGTTAAGACACTCCTTTTTTTTTTTTTTTTTTTTTTAACTTGGGATTGAACCCAGAGGCATTCTACTTCCAAGCCACAACCCCAGCCCAATTTTATTTATTTGGAAACAGGGTCTTGCTAGGTTGCTGAGAGCCCCTAAGTTGCTGAGGCAGTCTTTGAACCTGGGATCTTCCTGTCTCACCCTCCCAAGTCCTGGGATTACAAGCGTGTGCCACCACGACCAGCTTTGCTTTTCCATCATCTGCGCACTTTTAGAAATAGCCACAAGGGGCTGCCTATTTTCAATGATGTCAAATATAGGCAAACTATTATTTACTTGGACTATCATTTTATATACACATAAAAGCACATTCTACATACATGCATATATGTAGAAGCTCTGAACAAAGGGAAGTTTTGATATCCGATTACGTTTAGCTTTATAAAGACAAATTCTATCTTTCTCCCCATGTTTTCATTTTGGTGTAGGCTGAAGATTTTCATGGCTCAGCACTGGCCTTTGGGCCTGTGTTTTGAAACATCTGCCACAGGTCAGTGTTTTCGCGCTGTGTTCCAGCCTTCCTAGGCAAGCATGGGAGAAGAGGAGGGGTGAGTACTGGGGAACAGCTCCTGCCTGCAGCACTTGACCCTTTCCCCTGCTGCGGCCACGCACCTGTTTCATATACTCTGTTCCATGAAAGATCTGGTTAAAAAGCAATGCTTAAAATAAGGGTTGAAAACCACTCCTACTTTACTCTTGAAGAAAGTGAGATCTACACACTGAGCCAGCAGCAGAGCTGTCATGAAAAACCGGGTCTGTGACTTGCAATTCAGATCCCAGAGAGATGACTGTATCTTCTCATTTCACGGTGTTCAGAATTCCATGGACAGCTATCGGAACAGGATGTTTAGCCACAGAAGATCTTCAGGGGTCCAAGGCGACCTTATCACGAAATACAAAGTTCTAATTTACCTCTACCCCCAGATTTAGAGTTAGACTAGGCTTTGGAATCTGTGCTGAGACCAGTTCAACAACTGTTTATTGCTGTCTTTCACTAGGGATAATCAGAAGCCCTCAAAAAAAAAAAAAAACAAAAAAAGGTTGGGGTGTGTGGGTCTCAAGAGACATTTGGAAGCCATCCAAAGCTGCTGGTGTAGAGGAGGTGGGATGAGACGCTTCCATCTCTAACAGTCTGTGGTTTTGGCAGGTAACACTAGACTTGATCTATGCTGGCGGGCTGGGGAGATGAGGGGGAGTGTCGTATAAAAGGCAGAGCAGGAAGAAGGATCAAGGCTTAGGATGAAGACAGTAAGGTCAGGTTTCTCCCTGTCTCCTTTTCCTCCTCCAGAGTCTGGACTTCCCTGAAGGTCAGGACTGGGGCCTGTTCCAGGATAATGCACAAGAGTCTGTGGGGATTTTATGGAGGTCATGTTCCAATTCAAGGCCTGTTCTGGGGGGTGACTAGACCTGGCTATAAACAAAAAATAAAAATAAATAAAATAAGAACAAGTAAAGGATTTAGGAGAAAGTCTGATATTTCAGGGTTGTTTAGAATAGTGTGTCTTAAAAGGCATGAGGATTTCAGATCTGGCTGGAAACTGGTCTGGATGTTTATTTTCCTCATTTTCTCGGTGGAAAAGAAGGGTGGGTGATTCTGACGCAGCCTCGGCCTCTGGGCTGGGCCCGGGTCAGCGTCCTCTCTGATGTGTCTCAGCCTGGGGAGATGCTGGCTCCACTTCCCACACTCGCTCTCAGCTTCCAACAAGGGCCCCCAAAGGAGCTGGGAGTCTGAGCTCAGTTAAAAACACCATAATGCAAAAGGTGGGGAAGGTACATGGAGGAGAAGGCCCTCCCCAGAGTGAGAAGAGAGAAGGGAGAGGTCTCTGAGAACTGCTGCTTCCTTCTCCACCCTGCCCCACTCCTGGCTTCTCTCCCACTCAATTTTTGTCATGAGGAAGGACCAAGGTCATCAGAGGGTCTCTGAGTGGACTGCTGGCTCCACTGCAGCCCTCCCTGTTCTCAGAAGCCCAGAGGGAATAAAGAGTCCAGACCTTTAGGGCACCAGTCATTCTCTCTGGAGAGGAAGGAGCTATTTGAAGACCCTCCTTCCCCACTCCCACATACATAGCATTCTTACACTGGATGCTGAAGAGTTCCTCAAAAGCATTCCTATGGGACCCAAGGCTTAGAATATAAGCCTTACTAGAAGTCTCAATATTTATGACATATTTAAGGGGGAAGAGTAAAGGGAGGAAGCCTCATGATTTTTTATTTTTTTTTAAGTGGTACTGGGGATTGAACCTAGGGGCATTCTACCTCTATACCCACAGCTCTATTTTACTTTATTGTTATTATTATTTGTGGTACTGGGGATTGAACTCAGGGGCATTCTACCTCTGAGCTACACCCCTAGCCCTATTTTTTATTCTTTATTTTGAAACGAGGTCTCACTAAGTTGTGGAGGGTCCCACTAAGAAGCTGAGACTGGCCATGAACCTGTAATCCTCCTGTCTCAGACTCTCAAGTACTGGGATTATAGGTGTGAGACACCATGCCTGGCAAAGTCTCACAAAATTTTCAGTAGAGAAAAGGTAGGGAAGAGATACAGAACAGTTGGTTGGATCTCTGGGAATTCTTCACTCCATAGAATTAGGCAAAGCTGGGCGTGGTGGCGCACGCTTGTAATCCCAGTACTTGGGAGGTAGAGACCGGAGGATCTGGGTTTGCAGTCAGCCTCAGCTACTTAGTGAGGCCTTCTGCAACTTAGTGAGACTCTGTTTCAAAATAAAGAATAGAAAATAGGGCTGGAGGTGTAGCTCAGAGGTAGAATGCCCCTGGGTTCCATCCCCAGTACTGCAAAAAAAAAAAAAAAAAAAAAAAAAAAAAAAAAAAAAAAAAAAAAAAAAATTAGGCATGTGACTATTATGAAATTCCTGCCAAGAAGATTAAGAAGAAGGGAAAAGCTAAAATAGTGGAGAGGATATGACGGAGGTTCTGGCTTTATTTCAAAATCCTTGAGTTATAAAATAGGCCTCTGGTGACTTAAACTCCCTGAGTTCAAATTCACAGTGGTTATTTGGCTATACTCAGATCTAAGATTATGTCATTCAGCAAATTTAGCCCCCAGAGATGAATAATTTTAGTCCTCCTACAGATTAATATTAATGTATAATAGTACTTTACTTTCAAAATGGTCAGTTCTCGGTGATTTATAAATGTCTCACTGTTCCTTCTTCTTGCTATTTTGTGACTTAGGTCTGTGAACAGGGGTTGGGACAAAGGAGAAGGAGTTAGTGCACGGGGTCGTAGAATGGAGTGGAAGGTCCTGGAGTCTAGACCCAGCCACCTTGCTCCTTGGCAGTGCCTTTTCACTTCAGTTTCCCTACTTGGGCAACAGGAGTAACACAGGCAGCCCTGCCCATCTCACTTTGTTTCTTCATACTCAAATGAGACTGCAGAAGGGTTCACAAGACTGTAAAGTTCTCTAAAAATGCCAGATATTTAAATCATACTCTGTTCCTCTTCTCCAGATACAAAAAAAAAAAAAAAAAAAAAAAAATCTTTATCACTATAACCACGACATAAGAAACAGTACAGCAGGTAGCTCCCCTACAAGTTGTTCACCTAAGCATTTGAGTGTTACCTGTGTTAGCCTGGTGCAACCTACCAACAGCTCCATGTGGGAGCATCATCTCCATTCTACAGAAGACAAAACCTCAAAAAAAAAATGTAGCTACATTTGCTATGTGAGGTTAGACAAGTAACTGCAGAATGGGGGACTCGGTAGCAGAACGGGGACTTCTGCATGTCA
>PVLC010011598.1:0-46598 GCA_004027655.1 Graphiurus murinus | reverse complement strand
GGAAAACATTATGTTAAGTGAGATTAGTCAGTCACAAAGAGTTAAGAAGCATATGTTCTCCCTAATATGTGGATGCTAGGGAGAAGATGGGGCATAGGAGGGTCTCCAGATGAAAAGGAGTGATCCTCGATAAGCAACGAAGTTGATTTAATTGTAGTGGACGCAGGGGGCAGAGGGACGCCCTAAAGCACATGATGTACCTACACAATCATATCAAGGTCACTCACCGAAGTGAACCTGAGGGGGAGGGAAGGGGAGGGGATTAGGGTGGGAATTGGGGAAGGGGTCAAATGAGAATTGTGTGCAAATATGTTGTTAACAACTCGTACTTAACAAAGATGTATGCTATATTGCACGAATTACTACAATAAAAATTAAAAAAAAAAATGGGTGCTCTTCAGAGCAGCTACAAGATTTGCTATGCAACAATAGAAAAATACCACAGTGCACTCTGAGAGCACAAAATAGAAGGCAATTGTGTAGCCTTTAAGACCAAGAGTGACTTCCTCTATGGAGAGGGATCTTTAGCTGTGTCCTACAGATAAGCTGTATGTTCTCAGTTGGGGAAATCTGTACCAATGCCAGGTAGTATGATCCAAAGTCACCAAGAGAAATGAGTATGGTGCATTCAGAAGCTGTCACCTTGTGACAGCCCTGTGACTAAGAAGCCAGTTCCCTAAGGTTCAATAGCTACTGATCAGACTTGTAAGGCTGATTGAGAACACTTCCTGAAGTCTCAAATGGTATGCTCATAAATATATCTTTCAGCATTACAAATCCATTGAATCCTTTATTTAATTATTTGTTTTACAGAGAAGTATGATTCTGTTTGAGAAAATTACCACTAGTTTAAAGGAAAAATTGAAAAGAGGGATTGTTTTCATTTTAAGCCAGGTAATATGATTTAGAGATTGTAAAATATAAGCTGAACTATTCAGGAACTACAAATATTTTTCTCCGTTTATATAAAATTTTATGTTTATCTGATTTTCCATTTTTGGCCTATGGTATTGTTTCCCAGTCTCAGCATGTGAACCTGCAAAAATTAAACTATGTGCGCATATGCTTTGTTTTTAAATTGCTACCAAAAGTCAGAATAACAAAACTCAATGGCGTATAAAAAAGAAGCATGGACTGTGCTCATTAATTTAAGACTCAGCAGACAAAATGTTGGGTTGTCAACAGGGCTCAGTCATGTGCATGAGCTTAGCTGTAGATGAGCATATACACTAACTATGGTTGGGCTTTCTTGCATATTTGGCGGTAGGTATTAAAAGGTGTCAGGTAGGAAAACTGAACTTCCTTCAAGATGATATATTTTATTTTCTTGCAATCTCTGCCTGTCATATTATAAAAGTTAGCCTTACAAATGACAGAGCATCACTACCTCCATGCTATTTTAGAATAATTAGCCACAAGATTAGCCCAAGATAAATCCTTGGCAAACTTGTTTTACCACTTGATGGTGGGCAAAGCCCTTTTGACAGAATGAAGATAAAGAAAATCATGACAATACTGGGAATCCGCAATGGTACTCATTTTACTTTATCAAGTTCCCTACCTGGTGGTAATGAAATGGAATGCTCTCAGGGTCAAGAGATAATGTGAGGTATGAAGGAAGGACCTGAACAGTAGGAGCTTGTGGTGCCCACAGCAAAATTGTGAGTGGATGCCCCCTGTGAAAGGAATGTCAAGTATAACATCAAAGCCATGTTCTAGTTAAACAAGTATTTTTGAATAAAAAATTCAGCTTCATTATAATATCCATTATAATATATTATTAAAGGAAGGTTCATTTTATCATGGAAAACTATTTTTGAGAATATAATTTGCTAATATCAATCTTTGTTTACTATGTAACCCACTACAAGCTTCATCTCCACTCCCAACCTTCTCACTATTGTTTATAGCTCCATGATACATTGCAAAATAAATCTTTTAAGCACATAAATTTTAATTGATTAACAAATTTTGTTAAGAAACCATTTTATTAGAGACAACAATATCAATATACTTCTATATGACTATGCATTCATGTACTGAATGTAATCTTTTTTAAGATTTTATGATTTTCGATTACAAGCTATATCTAATCTGAATTACAAAACAAAATGCTCAGAATATTTAACAGTGAAATAAATGTTGATAATATTTCTTCTGAAAGCAACCTCATAATAATAATTCCAAAAATCTAAATAAATAAAGTATTTTGATATCAACAGTAGACTCTTGGATAATTCCATTTTAATATTAACTTAGGGGAAACAAACGTTGCTACAGATTTTTCCATATGAAGAGTAAAGTAATCTAACATTTATAGATGACCATAGTTGGTAAAATACACAGGAGACCCACACAAGATAATATGGACCATATAACACATGGAATAAATATTAGACTCAGATTTATGTATCCTAAAGGCAACTTATTTATTTTCAAATCTCTAGGATATGTAGGTCATTTAGGCCATGTTTGAAGTTTAAACAGAACATTGTTATTAACAATCAGGAAATTACAGTGAGACCTGAAGCAATGTTTCTCCCCACTGAGAACTTACGTATTTCTTGTTAATCAATTACTTATCCTTACTGTGCATTCTATTCTACTTATTGATGTTAAAAGTAACACTTGTTTAGTTAATTAATTTTTCCTTGTAAGTCCGAACCTAAGCTACTGTATATCTGTAGGGATTATTCATTCTAGACTGAAGAATTTTAGGAATGCTTCAATTCTTAGAATTGATTCTCAAATTAGGATTATCATTATTTGTTGTGTTCCAATCAAATCATTATTTGATGTGTTCCAACACTTTAAAACAATTTTCTGTAATTTTTCATAAGATCATTTAGAAGAGGTAGTATGGGATATAATTACCTAAACTCTTTAAAATGATAAAGAGTTAACATTTGGTCCCATATCCCATGACCATAATTTATTTTGAGAGGATGAACTTTTTTTGTTTGTTTCACTTTGGCAGATTCGCTAGTGGTTGGGAGAAACTATGTGGTAAATTGAGGGAAATTTTCAAAGAGTTTTCCAAATTTTCTATTCCAAATTATCCTGAGGCTGATTCCTTCCTACTTTCTCAATTCAAAATGACTTCAGATGTGAACCAAATATACTAACATACTACATTTATTTTCAACCATTAAACCAATTATAAATAGACGTTTACCATTGCCTCAGAATATTAGTTGATTTATCTGGATATGTGTCAAATTGATAATAAATTATTTCTACATCTGCTATTCCAGTTTTTCCTTCCATGTATTAAATTCAAGAACATAATTGTTAACCCTCTCAAAGTGTAATGTTCAATTTTGACTTCCATAGTACTGAGTGGGACCATGTTAAATATCTCTTCCATGGTTGAAATGTGTCAACTATTCTGTTATTGAGTCTTACTCAAATTGTATCCAAACACTAAATGCTATCTTTTAAACCCAGAACATTTTTGTTAAGATTTGATAATGTAAGGTAAGCACCATACTCCTCATCACAGCTGCTAATTATTATTCTTGGTCACATTAAACACACATACAACTCTATAGAATCATAAAATCATAGAATACTTATGGAGTAAGTATTCTGACATACATCTGGTATGGTTATGATCTACACCAACCCCATAATATGGCAACTGAGGAGCAGAGATGAGAAATGACAGGACTCAGAGGTCAAAGATTAGAAGAGAAATATAAGCAAAGTCCAAGCCTCAACTTTTGAGGTTATTTTTGGGTTTTGGTTAATTTATTTATTCTCCAATATCTTTCTCTGAACCTAGAAACAAAACTATGCACATGGACTGTGGAAATTTCAAGAGCAATCATATAATGCTTTATGTGAAATATGAACAAAATAAAATTACTGATAGTATATTTTAAACAAAGTGATTTATATAGTATTATATGTAGTATTATATCGTATTATATGTAGTTAGTGACACTTTATTTTTACTTCTGTTACCCAAATCTAAATGCTGCTGTCTTTAACATGACATGTGCTGACATGTGAATTCTGCCCCAGTCAAGAATATAACTAGTTGATGCTTATGTCAATCTTTTGTCATTTCTATGGTAAAACTCACAAATTATATTTACATGTATTTGTAGTAGATGACAGAATTCGCAAAACTTTTTAGCTATCTTTGTATTCCCTATGAATTAAAATTGTTTAATTTACTACTTGAAATTTCATAAAATCACTATACTTTCAACATTATATTATCTATTTTTGGCATCAATTTTATAGAAGCTTACCTTTAATATCTCAGAGACAGCGTCTTTGCAAAAGCTTGAAATAAATATCTGGTTTTCATCCCAATAACAAACTTTTGTTATTGTTGTATCGAATAAAAAATTTATTTTTTACACTTAATGTGCTTTTACTGGTGCATTATAGTCTCACATCATAATGTAAATCATGTTGATAATGACACACATGCACAGAGTGCTTGATGCCCCATTCCGACTCCATATTTTCCCCCATCCTAATCGAGTACTGAGATTGATGGTATATTCACATTTATACACATAGTTTAAGGTAGTATTTTCCTTAATGAACCTCAGACTTTCCCCTCCCCTTCCCTCAGAACCACTCCATAACCCCCACTGAGGTTTCTCTTCCATTATCTGAAGTCTCTCTTGTATTCCAATTACTCCCTAGCTTGGACATATTAGAGAAAACATACAACCCTTCATTTTTTGTCACTGGCTAATCTCACTATAATGTTCTCCAGGTAATCCTATTTTCTTGCAAATGACAAAATTTTGTTCTTCTTTATTGCTGAGTAGAATTATATTGTGTGCATTTCCCGTAATTTTGTAGTCCATTCATTTGTTGATGGACATCTGAGTTGGTTCTATAATTTGACTATTGTGAATTGTGCTGATATGAACATGGATATGCATATATTAATGCAGTCATCTGATTTCAACCTCTTTAGAAAGATGCCACCAGATCATATGGTGGGTCCATTGCCCGTTTTCTAAGGAATCTCCACACTGATCTCCATAGCAGAGGTCTAATATCTAATACACACAAGAAACTTTAAAAACTTAACACTAGAAAAACAAATAACACAATCAAGAAATGGACAACTGAACTGAATTAGACACTTCACAAAAGGAGAGATACAAATGATCAATAGATACATGAAAAAATGTTCAACATCATTAGCAATCAGGGAGATGCAAATCAAAACTATACCGATATTACATCTAACCCCAATCAAAATGGCAATCATAAAGAAACAAAATAACAATAAATGTTGGCGAATATGTGGGAGAATAGGAATTCTTCTGCACTGCTGGTGGGATTGCAAACTAGTTCAGCCACTATAGAGATCAGTGTAGAGATTCCTTAGAAAAAAATTTAAACATATTATTTTAAATTGTCTTTCTCATTAGCAAAACTGTGTTTACAATAACTATTTTTACTTCCTTTGAGAATGCTGCCAGTCTATTTAAATAATGAAAATGAACACAGAACAGATTTTGCTTTAATATAACTGCTATTTCTTTTTCCCTACAATTAGTTGTCTAATAAAAGCAAATATTTCACCAGTGTCATCTAATACTTATATAACATTAACCCTAAGACATATATGGCAAAGAAATTACTAGTACATCACTCTGGTTTATAAACCATAGTTTGTGCAATTCACTTGTTTTATGCATAGCAATCAATATTTATGAAAGGAAAACCCATGCGCTGCTAGATAAACAATAAGCAGTCACAAAGTAATTAATATCCATTGTCACTAATTATTTTAACTCCTTTCTCTACATTTCACCAAGGAATGGGTGGAAGGCTACTGGTCAAGTATTGAAATGTGCAAAAGTATAGCAGCATAAGTGTGAGGAATATTCAAAACCTTAATTGGTCCAGATGAGGAGAAAGTAAAGGAAAGATCATTTTATCTGAGGATTTGTTACCAGGATGCCTTCAAAATCCAGAAGAAAACTGCTTTGTGGAGGAAGGTACAGAAACTCCAGTTCATTGCCTTCTCTATGACTTCATATCCTAGGGAAAACCTGGCCGTATGATGCACTTCATTCTGACAAAAAGGTAAATTCATCACTTTGATTTACTAAAATAACCTATGATGGGAAAGGATTAAACAACCTTGAATGAGATTTGGGTGAAATATATGGCAAGATCTGAGCCCTCAATCTTATTGGGATATCAAACCCACTCTAAATGATCTAATGATTGAATGAAGTTCCATTCGTAATTTCTGTTTTCATAGTTACAGAATTTAAGGATATTTCCTGGAATTAATAGAAAATGTTTTGAAAGTCTAGTAAGTTAAGAGAGTCATAAGTATGACTGGATATGAGATTGAGGCAAAAGGCAGAATTTGCCAATATTTTTTCATTATCTTCTTTTTTAAAACAAATAAAATAAGTGTATTATTATCATTATATTAAACTGATTCTGAACACAACTCTAATCCCAATACTTGGGAGGCTGACACAGGAGAATCAAAGGTTCAAGGCTGCCAGCCCCAGTGACTTAGGAAACTCTCAGCATTTTAGCAAGACCCTATTTCAAAATAAAAACAAAAAGAGCTTAGGTGTATATTGGAGGCACAATGCCACTGGGTTTATTCCCCAATGCCAAAAAATAAAAATAAAAATAAAAATGACCTACCTCTTCTTCAGTAAATATTAATGGATTGCAGTTGGGGATTTAGTGGTAGAATGTGTGCTTAGCAGAATGAGGCTCTGGGCTCCATTTCAGCATACCAAAAATAAAATAAAAAGCAATGTGAATGATATATAAGATGGACCCTGGTATACACATCAGACACTGAGGAAAACAATATGTCATTAGTAAATCATAACTATTCATTTTTCTAAGTAACAGTAGGAATAGAGACTAATTAGTGAGTACATCAAAATCATTGCAGGTAGAGATTTATCGGAAGTAAAATCAATAAAACTTTTTATCTGATCACATCCTTGAACGATATAGTAAAAATCAAGGATTGAAGTGACATTTTATTTTCTATTGGCCAACTAGTAAATATTCTGTATATCGAAATAGAAAATACTTTAGTCAATTCAAACTGCTACAATAAATGAGCATACACTGGGTGACTTAAGCAACAATTTTTGTTTTCTTCAATTCTGCAGGCTGGTAAGTACATGATCAAAGTTCAAGTAGGTTCAAGGTCTGATGAGGTCTCTTTAATTTCCAGATAGCCATCTTCTTTTTGTATCTTCACATGATAATGAACAGAGAGAAATGAAAGACGCTCCCTTTTATCTTTCTTATAAGGATACTAACTGTTCAATAGGGTTTCACCCTCATGACCTAATAATCTCCTGAAGTCCCCATCACCACATACGATCACATTGGAGATTAGGTTGCAACACATGAATATTGGGTAGGAGAAGCACATATTACATAGTCTGTCTATAGCAGGGAAGAAGAATATGCCAAATATACAAATATATATATATATATATATATGAACCATGAGATATATATGAACCAGATATATATGAACCAGATTTGTATGTATCTCTATATATGAGCCATTTAAATTTCTAGCTTAATGCAGGTTATCCAAATACATTTGATCCTAGGCCAATAGAAAAAATCTCGTTGACTCTCAGAAAATTAACCAGAACATATGAGATAGATTTTAATAATTAAAAATTAGAAAATAGATGAGATTTGTTGTGGTTAAGTAATATAGTGACAATAATAAAACTCACAGGATCAAGTAATGTATAATAAGAGTTATGATAACTAAGAGAGTCTTTGAAAGTAAAAGGCAGAATGTGGTAGGTTGGTCACTCTTAGAAGGAATACATGAGCATACTTTTCACATTGCTAAGGGAAACCAAAGTTTCAAGAGGTTGGCAGTGTTAGGAATGATGGATTACCATAAGATAAGCATTGAAAAACAAACAGAAGATCTAGTGATATTAAAGCCAGGATATGAATAGTGTAGATGAAGTCATGATTAGAAGGAAATACTGATTAAGACAAATGAAGAATTAAAGCAAAAGAAAATTGATATTTTTGTTAGAGATGTTTATTCAAAGAAGACACATAAAGGGTAGTGGGAAAGGTAGGAGGAATTTGATAGCTGGTCATAGACTTTAGAAATGAATATTTAATATTGGTCATTCAAAGAAGATACATAAAGGGTAGGGGGAAAGTAGGAGGAATTTAACACGTGGTCCTAGATTATAGAAATGGACATTTAATACTAATGAGAAAAAACTACTGGAAACAAGAGCTTGAAAACTCTAGAAAGACTGCGAAACAAAGTTAGGAAATGCAGGGGAGAAACAGGGAGATTTTTAAACTCAGACTAGAGAGGAAGAGAAGACAATTTTTATTTAACTATATATATCAGTGCAAGTTTGGCCTTATATGAACCATTTGCTGCTTAACTTAATGATATAAATTTCATGTACATATGTATTTGTAATTTTGTTTTTTGCTATAATATGCAATATAAAGTTAATTGCTGTGAATATAGTAGGAAAGTTAAATATGAAAACTTTGGTTTGAAAATGAAAATGAGCATTGGATAGAAAACTAAGTTTAAAACACCGTAAGACTGTTGTATAATCTTGGGCTTTATAGATGTTACACATAACAGTAACATGGATCCATTACCTGCAATTTTAATCTAGAGTCGTTCAGTAATGTATGGGACATATTTGGATATTTTCCAGATTTGTTTGGCTTAATATACCAATGAATGGAAAGAGAAAGAGATATTGTTTAAAGACTACTTGAATTTTAAGTGATGAAATCTAAGCATACAGGCAAGGACAGAAAGGTAGCATATGAGAACATTACATATGAGAATAAAGAAGAAAGTTAGTGACTGACTGTCCCATACTGTACCAGAACTGGTGCACTGGGAGCATTATGTTTAAACTAATGTATTCTCAATGTTTCTTCATTTTTTGTTCTAAAAAAGGTAATAATTTTTGTATTATCTGAATTTCTCTCAGAGTGATGAACATCCAGGAATATGGACTTTCCAGTTTTATGAATTTGATGATTGAAGAAGGGAAAACCTAATTTATACAATAGAAAATACTGAATGTAAAATGCCATCCTGCTTATCACTCATTCTGCTTATACCATTAATATATAGAGAAAACAAAAAATGTATATGACAATTTTTCACTGAAGGAATTATAGCGGCTTGGGGTTATAGCAAAATGTATTGGTAGAATTGAAGAATCTGACTTGGTAAAAGTATCCCTGGCTAAAAGCTAAGTTAACTAGACAGAGAATATAGATTATAAAATAAACAAATATATTTCTGGTAGAAAAATATATCTTGGCTCAATGAATCTTTTAAAAGTCAAGTGATAAGTGGTTGTCAAAAGAGACTAACAACTCCTTTAGGAAATGATACTAGAACCTGGGACTATGTAATATAAAAAAATTTATTTAGTTACTGAATACTTTTGATTTTCAACTCATTAAGTTTCCAAACAGTTGGAATAAAATGAAGTGTGGGCTACTGGAGGAAGTTTTCTGAACCAGGCATACATAGTTTTTCTAGTTCTCATTTACTAACTCTGAGATGGTCTCTTTGATAAACGAGTATAGATTTCTAGCTTTGGTGAGATTAAATACAACAATCGATAGAAAACATATTAGAAGGTGTGCAGCAAATAAATGTTCTACATTGTTAGCTTATGTTAGTATTGTCATTGTAACTAGCCCTAGAAGATATATGCTTCTGCTGTCCGATGGCTTTCTCTCATCCTGTAAGCTTCAGGTAATTTGTGCCAATTTGCACTGCCAAATAATCTGTATGCTGCCTACTTCACAGAGTTTTCACAGAATCTAGGGAATGATTCATGGAAAACACACTGAATCAAAAAAATTATATGAACACAAAGTGTTAAAAAATACACAAGACAAGCCGGGCATGGTGGCGCACGCTTGTAATCCCAGCATTTGGGAAGCTGAAGCTGGAGGATCCGGGTTCACACGGCCAGCCTCAGCTACCTAGTGAGGCCCTCCACAACTTAGTGAGACCCTGTTTCAAAATAAAGGATAAAAAATAGGGCTGGGGTGGAGCTCAGAGGTAGAATGCCCCTGAGTTCAATCCCCAGTACTGCAAAAAAAAAAAAAAAAAAAAAAAAATACACAAGATAAAAGTCATGGCAGAATGTACAAAAGTGTAACCTGCCTCTAAAAGCTCTCAATCTCATGAGAGGAAAGAGCTACTAAAACTATATATGATGGAGTGACAAATATTAACCTTTACTGACAGTTGAATATGCACAGTAACTATCTTGATTTTGAGTGACTTATAATATGTTCCTGTCATGATCCTCTAATGTGTTACTTAATGGTGAAAAGAATATACTTTCATAAAACTTTTAGTTCAGAATGACTTTAATATGAAGCAAATCCAGAAATTCAAATATATAATAAATGAACAAGAAAAAAAAAGCCTCCAGTCGCAGCTTCTTCTGCCTTGCATTCCTCATCCCTGCACACTCCATGTACCTTGAAGTGCATGGATTCCTCACGAGTTTTGGAGTTGTGGGACTAAACACACTATATTTCAGACTGGCCTGATTTCCAGGATAATGTTTCACTCTTCCTAGCTAAAGTGGCATTTGTGACCATTTAAGGTGGCCCATCTTGGGGGATCATTGACATTAGCCTCCTGAAGATTCAGCTGTTCCCCAAGAATTTTGTTGGATTCATACTCCACAGTCTATGTTATCTCCTCCATTCACCCAGCCCTGAAGTGGAGGACATAACTAAAGCATGCTATGAACAACCTTGGCCATCTCAGTGGCCATGACAAAGGAGCTGAGGCTTCTGCAACGTCATCTTAATAACTGGGCCTTGAGCATGGCTCGGTCCTGCTGGAACCCTGCAAGGCAGGTGATTCCAAAAGAAGGAATGTGTGGCATCTCCCACTTTGCATTATTATATTCTGGAAATTTGGGGTGCTTTGGGTTTTGATTTCACATTAATTATAAAAAAAAATTCTTAGAGACACAGGATGGCTAAATGGATTGTGGAAAGAACAATTCCTCAGCTCGAATCTGAGATATTCAATAACCCTCTACAAACATCAGGAATTGAACTTTGCAAGCTTAGCTACTAAACAAAGAAACTTAGGTCTACTATTTTTTATCTGTGAGTAACAAAAGCTTTATGATAAATAGTTTCTCTCTCTCTGAAACACCTCCCCCTTGTCTTCACTACATATTAACTACTCTCTAGCTGCCTGACAGGAACTGAGCAAATAGTGGAGATTTAATCTAATGAATAGAGTTCCCTCTCCGTTGTTAACCTTTAACACTGTTTTTGAACTAAAATAATTTTTATATATGTATTGTATTCTGTAACCTTTGCTGTTTTCTTATCCCATCAAATACTATGGGAAATAGCTTTTTCTAGTTAAAGATGTACCCACTCAACTTTAGGAAAAACAAGTCTGTAAAAATTCCTGTTCTGTATACCTTGTTGTAAGAGAGAGTATAAGAAACGATGACTGACATGAATTAAACAGATACGTTTCCAACACTGCATTGAGGGTGAGCATATTCTTGAGACCTCGTGCTCAATTCCCACTATGGAGGGACCCCCAACAGGCACCCTTGGTGCATGACTCTTTCTTCATCTGTCCCCTTCTCTTAATCTTCTCCAGAAGGCTGGGTAAAGCCAGTCCTATGAAGTCTCCTTGCATAATAGTTTCTTAGAAGACTATCAAATAAGAATCCCAAACCATATTTAACCTCTGCTTCCTTCATTTAATGAAAATTCCTATCTCTGAGCCAAGGCATGGAATAAGAAAAACTGAGCAAAAATATTACAGTTATTCTCTCTTGACTTTTTGCATGGTTTGTGTATGCATCATTTTGCCTTCTTCTCTGACATATTCTATCTACTACAGAAAGGAAACCCCAGGCTTTGCTGATAGAGACGAGAGAGTATCTTCTCCATGTTAAGGAAAACCCTGTGAATTGGGTCCTTTATACTAAGACTTTGATTTAGGAAAAGAAAGAAAAATATTTGAGAAAGTCTTTTTCCAAAATAACTGGATGGCCTTGTTCGTATCACAGAACCTTTTATTTCTGACATTTTTTTTCCTTTTATTTTTCAATGCTGAAGATTAAACCCAGGGCCTCATGCATGCTGGGCAACTATGCTTTACCACTGAGATATATCCCATCCCCCTAATTTCAGAAATATTTTGAATCATTACCCTTGCACAAGCTCCTCTTTCTCTTTAAATAATTTGATTCTTAATTTTTGTCCTATCTGCTCAATACAAGGGAAAGAGAGAGGGAGAGAAAACAAACAAAACAAAAAAAAGCATAGTTATCCAAGGCCCACCAAATTGAAAGTGTTACTATCAGAAAGGCAAGCAAAAAAAGAACTTTAACATTTTTTAAATATCTTTTTTTTTTTTTACAAATAATTTAGTACTTCAACATTGTATTAGCATACTAATAACACACCATGGAATAAAACAGACTGGACATGTTTGGGGATGGCAGGACAGAACTGAAATAACATGGAATTGGAGGGAAATTTAAGAAAAATAAATTTTATATCGTATACATTAGAGTTTTTGCAAAATCACTAAATGTGGTAAGTTTTGAGGGAAAAATCAGTAACAAGGTTTAATAGGTTGTCTTCCCCATCAAAGAATCTAATTTCTCAAAATAATGGAAATACCACAGTGATCTTAGAAAAAAAAGAATTATATCATCAATTAAACAAGAGAAAACAATTCCAGAAAATCTGCTACTGGAGTAAATGTTTAACATGAATCCTCAGTCAAGGGTTCTAGGAGATAGTCAATTTGCTGCCATAAACAATTTAACCTTAAAACTCAATGCAAGTCATATTACATACTAATTAGTCACTGGACTGCTTGCTATCTGAGAGGCGTGTCGGGGTTACAGTATAGGCACAATGGTGGGTCGAAAACACTTCAGCTGTATGAGGGCAGGGACATTTCCATGTTAACTATTGAAGATTTAGCCCATAAAAGTAGTAGCCAGGTTCATGAGTCATAGTAGAATGCTGAATGAACTTCTCTTTTTTTTTTTTCTAGAGACATTATGAGACACTGCTTCTATATATGTTCTTTATCATTGGTATGACACCTTACCTCAACTTACTTTCCCACAGATCTGTAATTCTGACACAGGCCTCTCAAGGCTCAATTATGGTACCAGCAGGCTTGTGTTCCTCCCTGTAGCTCGAGATATGAATCTAGTTCCAGAATTTTTCAGCTGTTGACAATTCAGTTCTATTTGGTCTTGTCATTAAATGTCCACTTCTTTTCTGCTTATCACCTTCTAGAGGTGCCCACATGCCTTGACTCCTTGCTTCCTTCATCTTTCAAAACTATCAACAGCAAGTCATTGTCGTGCTGTCAGTCCATCCTGTCTCCTCTTATCTCTTCTTTCCTGCTTTCTCCATCTGTCCATTATCTGTAATTGGCCTTTTTGCTTTATCTGTTGCTGTGGAAGGACTCAAGCAATTACCTTTTCAGCTAGATAACCTAGTAAAATATTCCTGTTTGGGAATAGGCAGATCTGGTGACCTCAAATCCATCTGCAAAGTCTCTTCACCTCAGTACCTAGATTAATGTTTGATTGAATGACCACAAGACAGAATCTTCAGAAGGAGACATCTTTGGTATTTGCTTTTCTCAATTTGTTTGCTTTTTCTATTCCATAATTAATAAAAATTTGTAAAAAAAGAAAATAGAAACAAGGTGCTAGACACTTTTTGCATGTCACAAAAAAATAATCACCATGACCTCATTTCAGGTCATAGAAATATTACAAACTGAGAAATTCATATAAACAATATTTGTGAAAAAACTGTATTATTTCCTTTTGTGTGTGTGTGTGGTACTTGGGGTTGAATCCAAGAGCATTCTACCTCCAAGCTATACTCGTAATTAGCTGAGACTGGCCGAGAACCTGTGATCCTCCTGTCTCAGCTTCCCAAGTACTTGGATTAAAAGTGTGTGCCACCACACCGGGCAAAAAAACTGTATTATAAAAATACTTGCATATGAGTGTTAATAATAGAGTTCCATGAAAGTAACTAGATAGTAGTTCAATTCTTAAGAGAGTAAGAATGAGTTAAACTTTAAAGGGAAATATTGTCTAAGTTTGCTAAAGAATGTTAGTACAAAGGGTGAAGAAAGGAAGAACTACAATTCCAGAAAGAAGTTGTTGCATACAAAACATAATGTTCTGTATATGGTGGAATCTATGAGGTATAGGTGTAGCTGAAAGAATGAGTGGAGTGGTAGGAAAAAATAAACTATAAAAATAATTTTGAACAAATGTGGAAATGCCTTCAGTACCATACAGTAAGGGACTTTAAGAAAACAATGGAGGTCAAAATCTAGAAATCTAGGTGTTTGAGTATGCACATGTGTGTTTTCTTAAGACACCTATGAGAGTTTGGTGCAATATACGCTGGGCAAGTGGACTTAAAGCTGAGAGACTTGAAAACAAAATGAAAAAATAATGTATTTAATTAACAGCACACTCCAAGGTCAATTTTACATATTAATGTAATTCAAATCATTTTATTTACTTTGTAAATATAATATAGACTATAAAAGAATTCAGTTGATTCTTTGGAAAGAGTTTTAGTATGGAATCAGATTAACTTCTTTATCTCCACACTACTGTTTTCTTTTCTTTTGTTCATGTTTGCTGTGCATATTTACTGCTTTCATATTTTAATCCTTGTTCTATTTATTTATTTATGTTAACCATACCAGATCTTGGAAGATATTCCAGTTATTCACATAGTTTCCTCTTCTTATGCTGCACTATCTGAAATTTATTCAAATGCTGAATGGAATTGATTCAATTCATTATTACTAAAGCAAGCAAAAGATTGCCATCAAGAGAATTTTGCTTTATAATTCATGATCACAGAAAGAAAAAAAATAATATATTTCCAGGAAGTAAAGAAGCATATTTTAAATGTATATTTGTGTGTTCACAATTGAAATAGTTCTCCAAGGAAATTATTTTATATAGATTCATGACAATAACTACCTGCTATGAATTTATTTGGTGTATACGAGCAAGTTAACACTGCAAAGTGATCATTGCTAGCAAATACACCTTTGACAGGAGAAATGCACCGACAAGCCAGTCACAACACACTGCTTTGTTCCACATGCTATTAATAAAACTCCATGAAATCTCAATAAGCCAGATAATATTTTTCTTTACAAAGAATTAAGTTAATATTTCTACATTTTTATGCCCATAAATAAATTGATTTTGAGTCAGAAAATTTTGAATGAATAGAAAGTCTGTTTTTTTCTAACTTCTTACATGGTACATAAACTGATTTTTTTTTTCTGTTTTTAATGCAAAATGATCACAACAAAAATAAGACAAATAAAATAGAACAATTGTATTTTTAAGAAATATTGAATGAAAGGTTCTGATTTTTAATCTGTATCAGATGGGAAAATATTGAATGGTTTAAGTCTAATTAATTCTTAAAAATATAACATGAAATTGTTGAAATCTCAAATGTTACAATTAAAACTTCTGAAATAACCCTAAATATGAAAGTACTTATGAAAACTAAACAAATATATAATTTCAAATGTCACATGCAGAGACAGATTTGAGAGCGTCTCTCAGGGAGAAACCTACAAAAGGCATAAAAGATAAGATTGTAAGTTAAAGTGGGCTTTGATTGATGAAAGAGAAAAAAAAAATTAACCTTCATTGTCATTGAAAAATGTATGTTGAACTAATATTTATATAATATAAGATGAGAGGAAAGCCAACATTTTAGCTTACTTACCTTGGTTAGTAAATGTGCTACATTGAAAATAATTTACATTTAGCTTTGAGTTCCCTTTCCATTTTCAAGAGTTCCTATCTGAACATTTAGGATTCCACCAACCCTCTTGTCTTATTGCACTCCAAACAGCCCTCACTTCTTTGCAGTGGTAGTGAAGCCTCCATCCAAGGTGAATAATTCCATCTTCCCCATTACCCACATAAGAGGCATCCACCTTGGTTCAAAAGCCTCACCTTACTTCCTAGGACCTCACGGGAAGATGGTCCCTTTTTTCCCAAGCTCAAGTCCTCTTCTTGAGTTCTACATTTCTTCCCTTACCATTTGCCCAGAGAACTCCTTCCACCTCCTAGTGTATCACCTGCATCTTTAACAGGAACAAATTTGAACATTATCAAATCCCTGTGATATTGATAGAGATGCTTTCCACGTTCTATGGAGATAAAGTTATCTCTTTCCCTTCATGGCAAGCTTTTCATTAAAACAGAGTTCTGGTTTGACTGTTCGTCACTCATGATTCACTGTTCTGCCGTCCTTTGTTTACCATCCTGCTCTTTCTTGTTGGACTCACTTTACTAGGTCATCAAACATCTCATATATCTCAGCTACAGTAGGGAGTTTTCAGTTGCTGTCACACATGAACATGCCATGTTAGTTTACCTACTTGCCACCTCATACATTCAAATTTCTGTCCTAATAAGCATTGATCCTATGTTTTCTTTTTCCTTTCTTATAGTTTTTTTCTGATTATTTTTTCCAGTCTCTTTTTCCTTTCACTAACACATAAATATAAATGATTCCTGGTGGATGTTTCATTCTGTCCTACCCTTCTTATATTGTACATACTTTTAATGTACTTACAATTTATGTATCTACAAGCTCCCTTAAATATCTTGACGTAGTTCCACGTGATGTCTTCTATGTTTCATAAACTTATGTCTAACAGGTCTCAATACATACCTATGTAAATGTTCAATAGCAAACAAAACAATTTAAAAATTTCCTTTATTCTATCTTTCCATTTGTACTTCACCTGGGACAATGGTTCAACTATTTGAGGCCAAAATCTCAAATTGGTGAATATATTATAAAATGCCAACTGTTTCTCTTAGATACAAAAATTCACTCATGAAATATTTGTATTTCCATCTCTGATGTTTGAAAGCTATCCTTGCTCCCTTTTACTGCCTTCATTCAAATTACATCATCTATTTCCCTCCGTGAATATAAATGAATTCTTGCCTGGATATGATGGAATCTTGTGTTATCCTTCTTCCAGGTTAGGCACCACTTTCCAATATACAAGCTTTAATAAAATTCCTAAAATGTAAATGTTAGGTATGTCTATTGTAAAATAAATGCAAACACATGCACATCATTTTGCTTAGTTTAAAAACTTTGAGGGTTTTTAACATACTTTTACTAGTGCATTGCAATTATACAGCATTATAAGGTCCAGTGTAATGGAAACATACATGCACACGTCTCTTGGTGTATTTTCCTCTGCATTCCACCCTGATATCCCCTCCTTCTTCCCTGCATATGCTATTGAAAACAATTATATATTACCAGTGCACTAATGAACTGTTTTCTTCCTCAGTTCTGCTTTTCCGCTCCCCATCTCCGTCCTCCAATACCTTCCCACAATTCTACTGGGCTCTACATTTACCCAAACTTCCTTAGGTTATTTTATTTTATTTATGTTATTCTATTTTCTTTCTAGCTTATGCAGTGTTGCTGAGATTGTAAATTAGTACAACCATTATGAATACCAGTATGAAGTTTCCTCAAAAGACTAGAAATAGAAGCACCACATGACCCAGATATACTATTCCTCAGTATTTTCACAAATAATTAAATTTAGAATACTACAGCAATATTGTATACCCATTTTTATAGCAGCACAATTCACAACCAAGTATTTGAATCAACCCAGTTGTCTGTCAGTGTATGAACGGATAAAGAAAATGTTGTATATACACACAAGGAAATTCTGCTCAGCCATAAAGAAGAACAAAATTATATATTTGCAGTAAAATGGATGAAACTAGAAAATAGTATGCTAAGTGAGATGTCAGTCTTAGAAAGTCAAGAGTTATATGCTACTCTCATATGAAGAAGCTAGTGAGAAAACAGTAAATATATCCCCCTTTTGATGTGGTCTCAGTCTCTTTTACCTCTGCTTATGGCCCTTCCTCACACACCCTTACTCTTGAAATGCAACTGTCTTTATTGGTGAAAAGCAATATTTTATTGCTAATTCGATAAGCTATTCCTTTGTTCTAGAGAAAATGAATGACTATTCTTATTTAACTATGAAAACAAAGGCTTTCTTTCCAAAATTAAATACATACACACACACACTTGGGAATCTACTTAGCAAATCCAAGTAAAGTACCATTAATATTTAAAATAAGGAAAACAGAATTGGCACTTCATATAATAAAAATACTTAAAAATTGTAAAGTTATTTAAATAAATATAATGAAGAAAAACTTGAAGTGCTGTATGCATATATGTTTTTATCTCTCTGAAACTCATTATAATGTGTAATTATAATATACTAGTAAATGTATATTAAAAATAGGAAAAAAGTAAACAAGTCAAAAAAAGAAAATACATATAATTAATTTAAAACTGCAGGGCAGAATAAATAGAAGCAATCACCTATAATATAAAAACCCAATTTTTAGTTAAGCAAAATAATAACAAAAATGTATCTATATCTCAAAAGACTTATTAAGATCCAAGTATCATTAATGTAAATAATTCTTATAAATATTATGATTATAATCTTGAACTTTTAAAAATATGAAAATCCAAAAAATTTAAAACATAATTTATTAATACTGGGAAGATAATAGTCTGACTTTGTACATGTTCTTAGCATATTGAGTGAAAATACATTCTTAACTAATGCTTGAGCATAATATGTCATGAAAAAAATATATTATTTATTAAATTATTCTAATATAACAATTTAAATATATAGAAATCAAAAACAAAACTCTTTATGCCTATCATATGCCAAAAAAAGTAACTGAGTTAACTATTAAAATCTTACAAAGTTAATGTAACAAAGATAATGTTAAAATAGGGATATTCACTTAAATTTGGTGGATATAATTCTTTCAATGATCCAGTGCAAAACAAAAAGGATAAAAGGTGTGATATGTTTGACCAAATACAAATTAATGAGCTTTACCTGCTAAAATAAACAAAATTAGCAGACATGGTGGTGCATACCTATAATTCCAGTACTTGAGAGCCTGAGGTAGGAACATCACAGAGTGGAGACCAGTCTTAGTATTTAATTAGACTCTCAGGAATCTAGTGAGATGCTGTTTTAAAACAAAAAATCAAAAGGGCTGGGAGTGTGACTCAGAGGTAGAATGCCTCTTGGTTCAGTCCCTAGGACCACACACACAGACAGACAGACACACACATACATACAAATGGCAAATAAAATGTTCATAAATTGCAATATGTGAATAGATATATCTGTATTATTTATTAATCAATATGTTTATATCTATAGAACCATTTGCAGATTATTTTTTAAAAATTGGCATAATTTACATAAAATACATCCCCAAAGAAAAATATTTTATTTCAGCAAGAATATGAAAACTGTATCAGGCTTTCTTCTTTACCAAACTTATCTTAATATTTTACCTGGTACATCAGGCTTACAGGAGCTATGGCAAAGTCAATAAAGAATTTCCAGGGCTCCCCTTGACAGTGGTTTTAACGACATCCTTAACTGATATAATGGGCACCAAATTTTGTTTTTTGCTTGATCATCAAGGTCATAAACTTCATGTATATATATATATTTGGAAAGCAGTATATATGAAACACATTTAATTTAGAATTTCTATGAACTACTTTAATCTTTCATGACTTTTAAACAAACTGTATATATAGGTATAGTCTCTGGAAAGAAAATTAATTTTCAAAATCTTGACCAAACAAATAAGTGAGATAAAATTTCTACAAATACAGTGTCCAAAGGAACAAAGAGAAACAAGTATCTTATTTAAAAGTATAATAATACTTAGTCACTGAAGTAAACTGAATAATCGCTCCCAATAGGTGCCATGCCCTAATTCCCAGAACCTACTTCATAGAACATGTGAGTACAGGGTCTCACATGAACAGAAGGACTTGGTAGATGTGATTAAGGATCTTGAGGTTGGGAGATTATCCACATGGGGGTCACAGTCAAGAAACGATGTGTCTCAGTTAACATTCTTACTGATGTACTCCAAGCAAACCTGACCACACAACTTAGAGGAAAGAAGATTCTTTGTTCACAGTTTTTGGGGATTTCAGAGTTTATTGTATGTCAGGCTGGGACTGCAGAGTTAGTGCATGGCAGCAGGAAGCAGAAAGAGCAAAGATCTACTCTTACACCATGGAGGCTGGAAACAAAAGAGAGAGCAAACGAGCAAGGGGATTCAAAAGCACAGTCCCTAAGAACACACCCCCAGGCATTCATCTTCTTCATTCACACCCCACTGGCTTGGGTTACCACCTAGTAAATCCATTACAGAGAACTTATCTACTGATGATATTACAACCTTCATGACTTAATGAGATCAACCCTGAATAATAATACATGAGCTCCTCAGGAAGCATTCAATATCAAAGCATAACCTGATGCTAGAATGGATATGGAAATAAAAACATAAGAGGAGACTCTACATGGTTGGTCATGAAGATGGAGGGAGGGGCCACGAACTAAGGAGCACAGTGACCTCTAAACCTTGGAAAATTCAAGAACATGTGCCTTCTCTAAAAGCCTCCAAAAGGAACTGGTCCTGTCTACCCCTTAACTTCGGCCTAGTGAAAATGGCATTGGACTTTGGACTAACCAATATAATATAATTTTTGCTTTGTAAGCACCCAAAATGTGGTAACATGTACTAACAGCAATAGAAAAAGTACAGTTACCATCTTTTAACTTTGAAGTCAGAGAGCTTGAGTTTAAAATTAAAGATACCATTTTCTCTTTAAGTTGTCTTGGATACAGAGGAGATATTTTATAAAAGCATGTTTGGGGAATGTGAAAGCATGTTATGAAGACACATTTTTGCACTTCAAATTTCAGCTGTGACATGTAAAAAGCTCAGAAGTCAACACTTCATCCTCACAACAAGACATAAAATAAACAAACTGAAAATCAACAGCTTCTCTCAGATCTAGCACAGAACTAAGGATGCAAAGCAAGCTGCCCTATAATTTGGGGAGGTAAGAGAATACAGAGACTCACAGCCAAGATGAGTTTACAGGGGAAAAAACAGCTGGACCAAGTGACTGTTAGGAACATTTAAAAGATAATTTTGAAGAATTTCTGGATACTGAGAGTGAATTATTTGAATGTTTAAAACTGCTGGAATCTTGTCTTGGAAGCCATCGCATCAATCTACTTTCTACCTAAAGGAGCATGACAGAGTGGCCACAGCTAAGATCAGAGAAAAATTCCCTCTGCTTTCAGGTACAGTAACCATTTTGAAGCAAGTCTAGATCATTCTTCCTAAAAGTTCTCTTTGCTCTAAGGGAAGCTAATTTATTGGAACTTTAGGAACATTATCTGACCAAGGGAAGTGCAAAGAAATAATCTCAGCTTACTCTAGAGTACCTGCACCACAGAAGGAAAACAATCCTAAAGAGTCAGCAATACAACAAATTTTAGAACTAATAAGCAGGTTAAGGACAAAAAGCTAATAAATATGTTTATTTATTTACCTTACACTATTAATGATCAATTAGGATATAGGGTATGTGTGTGTTTGCGTGTGTGTGTGTGTGTATTGTGTATATGTGTGTTTTACAGGGGATGAAACCCAGGGGACACTTTAACACTGATCTTTATCCCCAACCCTTTATATTCTGAGGCAGGGCCTCACTAAATTGCTCATGCTGGCCTCAAACTTGAGACTCTCCTGAATCAGCTTTCCAAGTCACTGAAATTACAAACATCTGTCACCATGCCTGTTAAAGGTACACTTTAAATTATAACACAGTGATATTTTATATCATTTATTTCAAATATTAATACATACTTGTTCATCTAACAAAATATATAAAGAATTATGTGCAGAAAACTAAAAAATTCTGATAAAAAAATCAAAGAATACACAAATAAAAGATATATTTTATGCTCATGGAATGAATAACCCAATGTTATTGCTAGGTTTTAATTTTCAAATTAATCTAGGTTATGTTTTTCATATTAATTTATAGATTAACTATAATTCTAATTAAAATCTCATTAAGTTATTTTATAAATACAAGAAATTTTTCAAAAACTTATCAAAAAAAAAAAAAAAGCTGGGAATCTAGCTCAGTGAAGCATCTGTGATAGAATGCTTGCCCCGGGTTCCATCTGTAGAATTGCAAAACAAAAAAATTATACGGAAATGCAAAAGAATGTGAATAGCCAGTACAGTATTGAGGAAAATGTTAGAGAACTGACTAAATTTGAAGCCGGTACTGCCTAGAAAGTTACAGTAATTGAGTGTGGTACCAGTTAAGGAACAGACAAATCTCTAGAACAGAATAAGAATTTACTTAAATATTATCGACTAAACTTTAGTAAAGAAGTAAAATAATTCAATATAAGCAAGATACTCTTCTGAATAAATGGCATTGGAACAACTGTACATTCATATGCAACAACAAAGGAAAAGAAAGGAAGGAAAGAAAAGGAAGGAAGGAAGGAAGGAAGGAAGGAAGGAAGGAAGGAAGGAAGGAAGACTCAAATGAATCACAGAATAAATAAAAATAAAAAAATACAAAACACTGGAAGGGAACATCTAGAATAGCCAAGAAAATCTGGATAACCCTGGGGTTGGAATTCAATTTGAGATGAAACACAGAAGTATAATTTATGAAAGAAAAAATGGTAATCCAGACTTTATAAACTTTAAAAACTTGTCTGTAAAAGACTTGCAGAGTGGTACAGATATTTCACAAACATATAAAATATTTGCAAAACATATATCAAATGAAGGCTTATCTCCAAAATGTAAAAAGAATTCTTAAACATCAATGATTAGCAAATGACCCAGTTAAATCATAGGAAACAAATCTTAATAGACATACACCCAAAAAGATACACAGGCGGCAAAAAGGTATGAAAAGATGCACAATATCAAATGACATTAAAGAAATGAAAATTAAAGCAAATACTCAATATCACTACACAACTATTCAAATGGTAAGATATATTCTTAAAAATGCTGAAAATACCAACACTGATGAATATTTAGAGCAACATCGTGTGGTTTGGATTTAAAATGTCTCCCAGAAAGCCTAGCATGGTGGTGCAGGCTTGTAATTCCAGTACTTGGGAGGCTGAGACAGGAGGATCATATGTTTGAGCAATGTAGGAAGACTCTCAGCAACCTGGTGAGACACTGTTTCTAAAACAAGAACAATAACAAATGGCTGGGGATGTAACTTAGAGGTAGAATGCCCTTGGGTTAAATTCCCAATACTCCCACAAAAAAAAAAAAGAAGGAGGAAGAGGAGGAGGAGGAGGAAGAGAATGAGGAGGAGAAGGAGGAGGAGGAGTAGGAGGAAGAGGAGGAGGAGGAGGAGGAGGAGGAGGAGGAGGAGGAGGAGGAGGAGGAAAGACGTATAGTTCCCAACTCTCTTAAAACTGTCTTTTATTATAAACAGTATTTTCACCATTTATTTAGTATCACTGTCAAGGTTTTGATAGCAGAAAGCTGGTTTTTCATGGCTTAATGCACTCAGAAACATACTACACTTATATGTTTAAAATACTATTAGTTATTGTAATTTTTGGATGCTCTTGACTTTATTGCCTGCTCTTCAAGTTTGAATTTTAGTAATATAAAACCTTAGTCTTTTCTACAGCAGGAGCACTTTTTCTCAGTGGATTATAGTAATATAATCCTGCCTACTCCTTATTAGGAAAAATCAAAGGAAATGAGCCTAAGTACAAACTCCAAAAATATATTTGATGAGTGTGATTGGACTGATTTGCAGCAATGTGCTTGCTGGTTGAAACTCACCGAACTTAATTCAGGCCCTATCTGCAGACAGCAGTTGTTCAATCAATTGTACTGACTGCAGTGCCTGACTGGATTTCTCAATGAGGCATTGTCTTTAGTGAAGCAGCCAGTCTCTTTGGTCCTCTAAGGAATTACCTTTTGAAGGGATATGGCAGCACCACTGAGGTAGAGAATTTAATGGAGGAAATGAGGCCAGGATGGGGAGAAAATGGATCAAGAAAAATCCATTCGAGAATGAAGAAGCTAGACAAATCATACTTGGAATTAAATAGAGAATTGAGTAACTGAGGTTCTTTGGACCTTTTGTTTTGTGTATGCTTTTCTTCATTATTGCTGAAGAAAGAAAAAAATCAATCTTAATTGACACACTTTTACAAATGTCAAGTATTGTTATATCCCCCAAATGTGGAAAGCTCCATATTGCTTAAAAATGCGAAAACAATGTTTTATTGGCAAATACACATACACTGAATGCAAAATATGCATTTACCAGTGCGTGCATATCAGAAAAAAAGCTCTCCTAATGCATATGGGATTCTAGGATACACAAGAGTGATGAACAGTATATACTTAGATATTATTCACTTTCAGTGCAAATATAATCTTAAAACTTTTAATAACACATGCCATTTCTTTTTAGTTAAAAATAATTCCATCTGAGAGTTGTCCCAATAAGAAGCACACACACAGGTGCCCAGCTATCTCATTTTTTTTTTTTTCATCATATTCAAGAAACAGGAAGCAGGAGATTGGTTACCACCCACAAGAAATACAGCAGCAGATAGATAAATGGACTACTAACTCAAAGAGCAAATGATTTATTTTTTTATTTCTAATTAGACTTTCTCTAGAAACTAAATGTAAGCATAGCCAAGGCTCTAGAAATGTTATTTAAAAAGTTAAGAAAAAAATTACAAGTGATAGTATATTTCTGATTAGTAGCCCCCAAATTTAACATAATTATAAAAAAAAATAAAGTGAAATTGTTTCTTTTTTACCTAAAAAGTATATACTTGGGCAGAGCAGAATTCCCAGGCAAGGCAACATAAATAGCTTCTGAATTATACATTAGTTCATAAAATTTATATCAGTGGTATCTTTTCTGAGGCAAATGACAAAGACGATAATTTGAACACTTAGCTACAACCATGGAAATAATACAAATTGAAACAGAATTAGTTCTAAGGTATTACAAAAATATGACAGGAAGCCTGTCCTTCAAATCCATTTTCAAATTAAATGATGAAATCAAAGCTTTCAGATTAATATAACTAGTCAAAGTTGATCATCAACAGAATGGGTAAAAGTAGCTGTAAATTGTATTGATATGATCAAGAAAGTACATATAATCTTTGGAGAAATATGAGACAGTTATAAAATTTATGAAAAAGTAAGAAACACAAAGCTTAGTAAAACCTATGTTTATTGAAAGGTGTAGCGGTGGACTCAGTTTTACTTTGAAACAGAATTCTCTCCTTAAGGCACAGAGGTATGGCAGCTCAAGAATATATTTAATTCCTTTTGCTTCTGCAGAACATAACATGCTGTTGAAAGGAGCATAGTGGTTAATTTAAGTTCTGGATTTAAATGGTCTTGATCTTTATTTTAAATCTGCCATTGAACCCAGGCATGATAGAACACACCCATAATCACAGTACTTGAAAGGCTGAGACAGCAGTATTGTGGGTTTGAGGCCAATCTCAGCAATTTAGTGAGACCGTCACCAACTTAGTGATACCCTATTTCAAAATAAAATTAAACAAGACTGGGGTGTATCCAGAGGTATAATGCCCCTGATTTCAATTGCCAATATCAGACAAATAAACAAAAAGTATGTCATTTATTAAATATGTGGTTTTGGCATGTGTCTTAAGCAATTTGGGGCCATAATCTGTGTTTAAATGAAGATTGATCTGAGTTACCTAGAAAATAAAAATGGAGAAAAAGCTAAGATTATATGGGCCATTCAGGATATATAATCCTAGGCCAGCTCAGGTAAGGGAATGTGAGCTAGGAAAGGAATAAATATAAAAGTTGGCAAATTAAGTGAATAACAAGATTTTGGACCTTGCATAGAGTTACCAATTAAAACCAAGACACCTAGTTAAATTTGAATTAGATACACACATAACAAGAACAAATCTAAACTTTAAAAGGGAAAGCTTTTTTTTTTTCCAAAATAGAGTTGCAATAGGGAAGGTACTCTTATTTCAAATCTGCAAACAATGCTGATCAAACATAAAAACTGTTGTTGCTGTTACAGGTTCAGATAAGCAAGGCTAGGAGAAACCTTGTAAGCAGAAATCACAGGGGAGTCACAGACATGATTGCCTTGGTGCCGCAGGAAATGTGTCTTCCTGTGGCTAGCCAATCACTGGGCTCACATGCGAGGCATGTTTTGCCCTTGAGTGTTTCCCCTGGCTTGGGAACCAGCCAAAGTTCAGGGGTCTATGAGGAGGACAGAAGCCTCATTCCAGTTTGGTCAAGGGAAGGCAGAAGGTAACAACTGGGAATTGAAACCTTGTGGTCACAAATAAAAAAAAATTCTGTTTTTGTTTGTTTTATATAAGTAAGGCCCAGACAATGTTTGGAACTTGTTTATCTTTAAATGCCACTTGGAATTTCTGGTTTGTAGTCCAGCATGCAAGAAGCATGACCTTTATTCCACCTAAGCAATGGATAAAATATGAAAAACTGAAGAATCAACAAGTTCTTTGTGTGTGTGTGTGTGTGTGTGTGTGTGTGTGTGTGTGTGTGTGTGTAATACTGGGGACTGAACCCAGGGGCATTCTACCTCCGAGCTACATCCCCAGGTCTATTTTATTTTTATTTTGAAACATGGTCTCACTAGGCTGACAAGTTTCTCACTAGTTGCTGAGGCTGTCCTTGAATCTGCAATCCTCCTGCCTCAGTCTCCCAAGTACTTGGATTATAGGGATCCACCACCATGGTCAACTCAACAAGTTTTTTCTCAGGCTGCAGGTCCAACTGCTCCCCCAAGTTTGAGAAACAGGCAGGTGTATTGAGAGTCACAACTTGTCTAAGGACAAAGCTACAGGAATCAGTGCTGGGAGAGGAAAAATATAACCTGTACTTGGTGAATTTCTGGAGGCTTAGTGTGAGCTAGTCTGGGAATTAACACACATAAGGCATAGCTTAAGGAGGTCCAGACTTTTGTGAGGTGTATATCCAAGGCCCCAAATCATTTTCATAGTGAATCATCATCGTCGTCATCGTCGTCGTCATCATCATCATCATCTAAAAACTTATTTTCTGCTTTCTTTCTGGGAGAAAGAAAAGTAAATAAGTAAGAACACTTTGTTATTCTTGAAAAGGATTACCCTAAAACTAAACTAAACTAAAAACCTACTTTCTGAGCCTAACCTTTTGGGATCCTGTCAGAAATTAAATGACCTAAAGTATGTGATCCAACTTGAGCTCATTGTGTTCATTCAGTCCCATCATGGGGCTGGGAAGAAAATTCAATAATCCTTTGTGAAGCTCATGGCCCAGGAGCAGAGGCTCACTGTAGACTGAGAGCTAGCTACAGGACTGTAGAGTGCTACTTCTCCCCCATAGCATTTCACTAAAGGCTTAGTTACCAGAGTCCTTTTTACCCAGTTTATCAAGTCCCCGTTCAATCGGAATATTACAGAGTAAATTAATAGAACATGTGGTATATTATATACAAAAGGGAGCTTTGTTTTTTCTCATATGTAGAAAACAAAGAGATAAAGTTATTTCATGAAAATAGAAGGAAAACCAGCAGAGTAAAGGATGAGTATCAGAGGGAGGGAGGAGGTGAGGGAAAGAGGGGATACCAGGGAATGAAACTGACCAAATTCTGTGCATGTATGAATATATCACAATGAATCCCTCTATTATAATTATAGTGCACAAATAAATGAATCTCGCTATTATAATTATAGTGCACAAATAAATATAAACAAACTATGAATGATATGCTAAAAGCTTTACTAAAAATTAATGACATGAAAGAATGATTGGATAATATAATCAGAGAGATGGAAATTGTAAGAAAGAATGAAAAATAAATGCTATAGATAAAAATATTGTACAAAAAAAAAGAAAAATATTAATGAGCTCATGAATAGACTTGACATGGTTTAGGAATGAATCTGTAATTTTCAGGATATGTGAATATAAATTTCCAAAATAGAAGTACAAAGAAAAAAAAAACACTGAAAATTATAAAACAGGATATCCAAAAACTGAAACAACTATAAAAGATATTACATATGTGCAACATAAACATCAGAATGTGAAGAAAGGAGGAAATAAGAGAAGTAATATCTGTAACCATAATAATTGTCTACACAAATAAATGCCAGATGCCAACCACAGCTCTAAGAAGCTCCAATCAGATCAGTTACAATAAATGGCAAAAAAACTATATGTAGACATATCAAACTATGGAAAAATAAATAAACTACACCCCAAAGGAGCTATAAAGGGGGATCATAAATCTATTTAACCTCTCCAAGAAACCATGTGAGCTAGAAAAAAGTAAAGAAAAAGAAAAATACTTAAATTATAGACTGTGAAAACAAATTAAAAAAAGAGAAAAAAGAAACAGAAATCGAGAACATAACAACAAACAAAAAAATAAAACAGAAAGATAGAATTTTATGCCTTGCAAAATTTCCAACAAAAGTTGAATTTGATGCTTATAGATTTACCTGCCTTCAGAGAAATGTTGAAAGAAATCTGAGGGGGGTCCTTTATTTTAGTTATTTTTGGGGAATGCAGGGGATTGAATCCAAAGGCATTATACCTCACAGCTACATCCCCAGTCTTTTTATTTTTGTTTTGAAACAGGATCTTGCTAGGTTCCTGGGAGTCTCACTAAATTGCTGAAGCTGTCTTTGAACCTGAGATCCTCCTGAACCTGAGATCCCAGACATGTACCAGCATGCCTGGCTTAAAGAAATTTTTAAGATTAGGAAAATGATATATGTCAGAAAATTCAGATCAACACAAATAAATCAAGAGCATTAGAGCATAATTGTTTAGTTTTTCTTAATTTTCTTAATTGAGCAAAAATGTCAACAGTTTCAAACAGTAATAGCAAATTGTATTTGTGCATGTTTGTCTCCCTTTGTAATTAATGAATAGCATTTACATATATTTCAAACCACCATAAATGTACCTAGAAAATACAATCAAAAGTCCAAATTTTCTGCATTTTTATATATTCTAACAACAAACAAAAATTGCTTTTTGTTCATAGAGGATATATTTAGATATTGATTGATTGATTGATTGATTGATTGATTACAGTACTGGGGATTGAACCCAGAGGCATTCTACCTCTGAGCTATACCCTCAGTCCTATTTTTTATTCTTAATTTTGAAACAGAGTCTCACTAAGTTGCGAAGGGCCTCACTAAGTAGCTGAGACTGACCACAAACCGGGATCCTCCTGTCTCAGCCTCCCAAGTACTGAGATTACAAGAGTGCACCACCACACCTAGCTTTAAATATATTTTAAGAAGTTCACAACCCTCAACAAATCCATACAACACTAAGAGGAAATTAAATACAGTTGTCCATAAGTATCCATGGAATAGGGTTATGGGAACTCTGCAGATACTAAAATCCACTAATGCCCCACTCCTTTAGATGAAAATTGCATATAATTTGTATGCAATTAATACATATCCTCCTCCATATTTTAAACCATCTCCAATTTACTTCTAATGCCTAGCACAATGTAAATGCTATAAAATTATACTGTATTGGTTTGAGAATAATAACAAGAAGAGAAAGTCCATAAATGTTCATGACTATTATTTAGAAGCATTTTTAAGTATTTTTTATTTATGGTGCTTTACATTAATAGGTGATTTGATATCATGGTGCTTCCTCTTACTCTGGGACTTCAGATTCAGAAAGTTACTTTGATAATGATTATTTTTAAGGAAGTAGAAGACGAATGCATAAATTGGATTTTTTTCAATTCAACAGATTCTACCTTGAGAGTTTTAGTAAAATGTTCTCCTATGAATGAAAAAAAAAAATTAGCCAGAGAGATTTAATCCAAGACATATAACAACTTTTCTTTAATATTAAAGCTTTTTAAAAAATTCATCATTTATCATTTTGTTGAAACTTGGGAGATGTCTGCAGATTTGCTTTTCTTATTAGTATGCAATAACTATGCATATTGTTGTTGTTTTTTTCAATTTCCTTCCTCTTCTCTTTTCTAACCTGATAACAGAAAATGTATCCATATGAATTAACATTGCCATGCATTTTTCCCTTTTAGTGAACCAAGAAGAAAATGCTATAATTTTAATTTTCATGCTCTAAGGCTTGCTTGTAAAAATCAACCTTAACAACATTTGCTTGTGATATACTTTGGTTCCTTTATCCTATATGATGTAGAATTTCAACTGTGTGCAATTTCACTTGCACTTTGAACTCAGAAAGCTGGAAAGAGCAGTACTTCTAGCCTCACAATAAGAAAGTTTTAGATAAACTAAATTATCATTTTCTTTAGGCCATTTGGAGTCAACTTCAAATTACCTATAATCTAAGAAAAGAAAGGGTCTTGCATAGAGAGACTAATGCAGTTGCTTGCTGGACTCGTGAAGTCCATGGGAGAAAGTGATGCTGGGAGTTATAGAAAAAGGTAAGAAATCAGCAAGAAAACTCAACAACTGCAGAAGTCTGAGTAAAATCAAATTTGGAACTACCTACCATGAAATTAATGTAAGTTAAAAAATTAATTGATAGAAAGGAGACAGACAGGATGGAGAAGTAAAACATAACATTAAGAACCTAGTGTTAAAGTTTCTCAGCCTTTATTCCCCAGACTAATTCTCTTTCCCAGGTCTGTGTCTCCCAAATCCTGGAAAATCTGTAGATACTAGAGTTAACAGAAAAAAAAATATGAAAGTTATGGTTGCCCTGTATACTGTTACTTGAGAAAGTACTCTCTCCAGTTTATCTACTGATGAAATAATGGAGACCACCTAGAGACTATCAGACTGAGGTTATGCTCACATACTTTCTCATACCTACCATTCACAATATTTCCTGTAAAAGAAGTGTCTCCCTCTTTTATTGGTCATGACACTTCACTATGGAATAAATCAAAGAGAAGGATCTAAGAGTTTTCACTGGCCATACTCCAGTGCCATTCTTGTGAGGAACATTCTATAAATATCCCAGAAAGGCAGTCAAATGTTAAAGAGATTTTTATTGCATGAATGTGGCCAATTGTAATTGAGCAGAATTAACTTTTTTTCTAATTGGACTATTTATTAATTTGTTTTATTTTTTGCAATACTGGGGATTGTACCCAGGAGCATTCTACCGCCAAGCAACATCCCCAACTCTATTTTTTATTCTAAGTTATGGAGGGTCTCCCTAAGTAGCTGAGGCTGACTGTGAAACTGAAATCCTCCTTTCTCAGCCTCTCAAGTACTGGGATTACAAGCGTGCACCAAGCCTGGCTTCATTGGACTTTTTAATGACAAGCCAAGGAGCATATCAATACTTCTAGAACATTCCTATGTATGACAACTTAAAAAAAGCAGCTTGACATAGATGTATTGAATATTTTCCTTGTTAAATTAGGTGTGACAGAAATTCATTGATTACTTAAGTATAATTTGGGGGTAAGAAATAGTGTTTTTGTATCATGAGAAATTCTCCTGCCTGGTGCAATTCCATAGCAGAAGGAAGATTTAAATCATGAGAGTAATTCAAACTCTATAGTTAGATTAGGACATTTTCCTGCATCTCTATTGATCTGCATTGCTTTTCTGATGCACATATTGTGTTTTATCTGGAAGAATTTCATTGTTTCTGCCAGTCACAGTGACACGTACCTGTAATCCAAAGTTATGGTTTGGATACAGAATGTCCCCTGAAAAAAAACCTCATGTATTGGTAATGTTTAGAGGTTAAATCATGAGGGTTACAGTCTTATGAGTAGATTAAACCCATTGATGGATTGATAATTTGGACTTATTGGGTGGTAACGAAGGAAAGCAGTGTGCAAGTAGAGGTGGTAGCTCACTGGAGATATGATCTTTAGGACTATATATTTTCCTCAAACTCTACCCCTGTTCTCTCTCTGCTTCTTGCCTCCATAAAATGAGAGCAGCAGCATCCCTCTGTGTACTCTGCCAAGGCTGATAATTATGCTTCAGAGGTAGCCCTGTGGACTGAAATATCTGAAACAGTGAGTACATAAATCCCCCTTCCTCTAGGTTGTGGCTATTGGGTAAGTTGGTTTACAGCAGTGATAATGCTCAGAGAAATATTCCAGCACTTGAGGGACTGATATGGGAGCATTAGGAGTTTGAGGCCAGCCTCAGCACATTAATGAAATCTTTAGTAATTTAGTGAGAACTTATTTCAAAAGAAAATAAAACCAGCTGAAGTTTTAGCTTGCAGGTAGAATACACTGGCTTCAATCTCCAATTAAAAAAAAGAAAGAAAGTATGAAAGAAGGAAGGAAGATTTAAAGATTTACCTCACTTAATTATGGCAAAATATTAAGAATGTTTTGGGATAATATTGAGAAAAGTATTATTTTAACAGATTAAAATAATATCAAATAAAAATGTTACACATACAATTATTGCTTGTAAATCACTTGCCCAAACATTTTGTTCACGTATAGAGTCCAAGAATAATAAAGAATTGAGGAATATATTGGTGAAGGGAGAACCAGTATATTTGAAATGTTATTAGAGTGGCTATTCTGCTTTCAACCAAGAGTATGGTTTAGATGTTCTTGCTTTGAAAATCAAGATCCCTTACTTAATGGGGATAATTACATTCCAGGGTTGAAGAGGTCAAGTTGCAACAGCAACTGCTAAAGGCAACATGAGTGATCGTGGTCCTCATGAAGGGCAGAAGGTCCAGACAGCTAATTAGAACAGTCTGACCCATGGTGGCCTTTCACAATAGAAACCACAATGTGAAACCTTTGCAGAAAAAATAAATGATCTGCCATCAGAAATCTTCTGAATGTGTTTTATACAACAAATCTAGGTCTGGTGAGTAGGGATCTAACTTGAGGCTTGAATATTCAAAATAGAGATGCATTGCCCGTCAAGAAACTGTTTGATTTGAATCAATTGAAAATACCAGACCCCCTGAATAAAAATGTTGTGAATAAATTGCAGATGAATCTGTACTATGTCACCAGAATGTACCACCCTGAACTTGCTCCAAATAGGCAACACTTACATATGGTAAAATATATATATATTAATATATACATATATATTACATATGCTTATATAATGTATATAATCAATACCTACATTAAATATATGAATATATATAATCATATGTAGATATGTGTTCATTATGGCAATTACTAGGAAGAAAAATATTTTCCATGATAATTATTTTATATGGGACCCAACCTAATGCTCTTCCTGAAAACCAGCATATTTTCTTCATTTGGACAGGACAACCTCTTCTGAACATCAGAGTCAAAACTTTGAATCACTTCCTTTATCTAGTCTCGCCAGTCAGCTCACAAATACATTGTGTTCGTTCCTCTCCTTATTAGTTATTTCACTCAACATTCTCACTGCCATGATCCAAAACACCTGACCATCCAACTTAGAAAGATTGATTTGTTCAGTGTTTGGAGGTCCACAGTTCAGTCTATGTCAGGCCAGGTCTGCAATGCTCAGGAGAGGGTAGTGCAAAGCAGAGAAAGGAAGAGAGCAAGGGCCTGGCTCTCACATCATGGTGGTCAGAAGCAATAGAGCAAGCAAGGAGATTCAAAGACAAAAGGACAGTCCCTCAGGCCATACCCACAACGACCCACCTTTTGCAGCTACACCCCATTGTCTAGGATACCACCCAGTAAATCTATTACAATATATATTTATCCACTAATGAGATTATATCTATCATGGTTTAATTACATAAACTTGATTACATTGGACGTCTTGAACACAGAGTCCTCCAACTCACCACATAATACTTTGATCCATTATTTTGATCTTTGTTTTCTGTCAATAAGATTTTACACTTTTGTGTACAGTACACGTTTCAATAAAATAATTCCTAATTTTGATAATGTTTTTGCTTTAATAAAGACAACTGCAATAATCTAATTTTTTCCAGTGGTTTATTACCATTATTAGCAAATACATATGATTTGGGGGTTCTGACTTTATGTCCTGCCCTAGATAAGTTTATTAACATAATAGTGAATGCAAACAAAATGAGTGGGCATTTATTTTCCAAGTGCCATTAAGAAAATATTTAGTTTAATATTATTACATACTTGATAAGGTATAATTTTGGGGGGTGGCATACATTTTCTTTACTTTTTAATGAGTTTGTGATTGTTATAAAGAAAATTACATATATGTATATGTAAATTTTATATTTGTAATCCTAACTTCTATAGGTGTATTGTAGTCACACATCAATGGAGTTCATAGTGGTAGTGATAAACATATATATACATGCACACAGCCCTTGGCTGGCCTCCCCTGAAACCCTCCTGACTCCCTTCCCTTCCCCAGACAGGTTATTGAAATTGACAAATATATGCATATATATATATGAAATATATAACATATAATAGTATATATCATATGAAAAATAGATATATCTGTATATAATAAATTTATATAAATATATATATACATATATATATATATATATATATAAACCAATGGAAGTCTTTTCTTCACTAATTCTATTCTTCCTCCCTCACAAAAAATCCTACTTCAAACCCTCACTCCACTAAAGTTCGTCCTCCATTATCTGAAGTTCCTCTTGTATCCTGATGACTCCCTCACTTCCACATATGAGAGAAAGCATATGACCCTTCACTTTATGTGACTGGCTAATCTCACTTGACATAATGTTCTCCAGCTCCATCCTTTTTCCAGCAGATGGCATAATTTTTTTCTTGTCTGTTGCTGAGTAGAATTCCATTGTGTGTATATCCCATAATTTTGTAATCCATGCACATATTGTTGGACACCTAGGTTGGTTCCATAATATGTTTTTTGTGAATAGTGCTGCTGTAAACATAGATATACATGTATCACTATGATATTCTGATTTCAATCCCTTTGGAAAGATACCCAAGAGTGGTATAGCTGTATCCTATGGTAGATCCGTTTTCAGTTTTCTGAGGGATCTCCACACCAATCTCCTTAGAAGCTGCACTAATTTGAAATACAACCCAAAGTGTGTGAGATTATCTATTTCAGCACATTCTCACTAACATGTACTGTTGTTAACTTCTTGATGACTGCCATTCTAATTGAAGTTAGCTGGAATCTCAGCCTAATTCTGATTTGCATCTCCCTGAATGCTAATGATATTGACCATTTTTCATATACTTATTAGCCATTTGTATTTCTTGTTTTAAAATGCATCTATTTTTTCAATTGAACATTTCTTGACCTCTACAAAGATGCTTTGCAAACACATGGACACCATGGGTTTGTTCATTGCCACACAAGTCCCTATAATCTCGCAGGCTCCTGTTGGGATGGTGTGTAAACTCACAGTCTGGATGTACTCTGTGTTAGTCACTTGGATTCCTGCAGGAAGGGTCTGTAGTTTCTTTGCTTTGATGAGTTCAGCTGCAGTCACAGTTCTCTGGGTAATTTGGGTAGGTGTTCTGGACATTCATGGTGGTTTTGATGGGACATGTTGCAGCAACTTGTATCTCTGCAGGCAGGGTCTGCAGTCTCTAGATCCTAACGAGTTCAGCTGCAGCTACAGACGTTTGCTGGGCCATTTGCCTGGGTAGTCTGGAGATTCTTTTTCTTGAGGTATTCGAGTATGGAAAAGAGAATGATTTCTTTTTCATATTGATTATCTGCAATCACTGGCTCAAAAATATTTAGATTCTACTTTGCTATAGTGAGTCTCTGAGAGTCACCAGATTCCAGCAGCTCCCAGCTCCCACAAGGGTTCAGCAAGAAGGCTCCTATCTCAGTTCTCTTTTCATCATATGAGTTTTATGGAGCTATTTTCAGTTGTCTACTCTGCGCTACCTCAAAGTCAACCATATTTTAACTATCTTCTTCTATTAAATTCTGATTACTTTTCTTCTCTGGCCAAGAAGTAGCCTTCCTTCTGGTTGAGAACTGAGTCTCTGAGCAACTGAAGCACACTACCCGCCTCTACTTGCCATGTTTAATCTCCCTCAAAGGGTTTTTAACCTATTTCTATATTTGTGAAATATCCTTCTGCAAATTTGTTGAATTTGTACCCAGTTCATGGGTTCAGCTCTCTTAATAAACTAATAATAGGGACTAGTTTTTCATACTGACATTTAATTCTTTCATAATTCTCATTTATGTTAGGAAGATGCAAGTAAAATCTACATTGTAATATTATCTTACTCCAGTATGGTGGCTATTGTCAAACACACACACACACACACACACACACACACACACACACACACACAAATATCAAATGCTGGTAATAAGGTAGAAAAGGGGAAGCTTATATACTGTTGTTGATAATATAAATTACCACAGTCATTATGGAAAGAAGTATGTGAAACTCTTCAAAATTAAACATTAAGATACTGTAACATATAGCAATCTATTAGATATATATATACAAAGAAAATAAAATCATTACATCAAAGGGAAATCTGAACTCTCAATTTTGTATTGATTTTATTTTTTCTTCAAAAATTTATGCTTTATTTTTTTTTATATGTGCAACATGTAAAATGTTTTACATCATATACTATTACATGTACATTTTAACTCTATTAACAGATAATTTACACATATATATCTAAATAGAGACAGATCACATTGGTTAGCATAGCTAGTTAAAGGCCAATAAATATCTATAACCAATAATCAATGAAAGAGAAAGGTAATATATCAAGCTAATAATAATATCAAAAGTCAAAATCTTTAAGTATTATTGACATAGATAACTTCCTTGCAGAGCAGTTAATCTCAGGGACCTGTGTTAATGCGATGAAGGCAAGATAGGATACATACAGAGAAATTGAGCTGAAATATATTATAAACACAATTCACAATGTGAAATATTTCACTATGCTGACCCCTGGTGCTATGGGTTAAATAGCATTTCCTCAAACTATACTGAAGTTCTAACTCTTCAGTACCTGCAAAAATGACCTTATCACACATAGGATCCTTTTAGAGGATCAAGGTAAGATGAGGGCATTTGAGTGAATCCTATTCTAATCTGACTGGTACCCTTACAAAAGGAGACATTTCTAGACAGGGACAAATACAATTTGGAGATAAAAGAGAGAACACCATCTACAGGCCACACGATTCCTGAGGCTATGAGGAGATAAAGGATAGACATGGAACAAAATTTCCTTCAGAACCTTTAGTAGAAATAAAACTTGCTGGTGTCTTAAATATGGACTTCTAGACTTCGGAACCACAAGACAATGTATTTCCCATATTTAAGCAATATATTTTTTGGTATTTTGTTACAGCACCCCTAGAAAACTACTTCATGAGATGAAAAGATGGGAAGTAGGAGTTTGAATGCCTTTTGGCTGCAAGTAGCAGGATATCTAAATGCTATTGTTTTAGTAATATTTATTGCACTTAAAAATACAGAGGACATTAGCAACTTGGTGCTGTGTATCAAATCATTGGAAGAATCAGTGGTCAAAGTACCTCAACCTTTAAAAAATTCATTGAGCCAGGTACTTTCTGATGTAAATGAAATGCTATGGATCTAGGCCCAATGCAGATTGAAAGAAAAGGATATTGGCATAAACAACATTATACTCTCTTCTATCTACACAGTAAAGATGTTCTCAGAAACTGTAAGAGTTTATTATGTATACATCATACACACTATATGTATATATAATGACTCTGTAAAGTTCAGTAAGAAAACAAAGCAAATATTTAGGTATACCAACCTGTGAAGCTGAGCCAGGCCAATGAATAATATCCTGGAACAGAATTTGCATATCCAGGCATAATGTCTGCTCAGTGGAACTGCATAGTAGTTGGGCCACGGGTAATCATTCACTGAAGATCAGTCTAATACAATTTTTTTTTGGGGGGGGAAAGGAACATCCAGAATTCAATTATAAAGGGAAAGAAAAGAAATTAGAGTGTGCCTCAGTGCACTTAGTGAGGTAAATAAGACAAGAAATATAAAATGGGCAATGAAAAATACATTATTATTTCAGAATTATTTTTCAATGTTTTTATTTAACTTCATTAAGTGGGAGGTATTCTAATATTTGAATATACTTGAGAAGTAACTTAAAAATACATCTAGTATTACATATATCAACTAACAAATACATGCAGTATTTATTTCATTGACTAATTATATACTTGTTTTTTAAAAATAGTGAATTCTCATTCATGAAGATCTAATTTAATATTTTACAATGTATGTAATACATAAAATATGATAGAATGGAGTGACAATAAGATCTATTCCCTCATTGATGTTTTGCAAATTAGAATAGATGATAAACTACATGCAAAGATCAACAAAAAAATGAGACAAAGCTCTTTTTTATTTTTATAATTTTGAATAAATTTGGATGAATAAGGAAATACATATTGAAGTATGCTCAATATCATTAAATAATGATATTTCAGTCATATCAATCTGTGACTACAACCTGACGAGTGTTACAGTCAGTGTTATCACTACTGAGGTATAAAATACCTGAACACTAAACAATTTAGAGAAAGGAAGTCTTATTTGCTCACAGTTCTGGAGATTTCAGTGCTTCAGTCCATGTCAAGGTGATTATATCTGCAGGGCTCAGGACAGGGTGGCAATAGGCAGAGAGGGAGAGAGCAAACACTCTGCTTTCAAAATTAGGAAGGGCAGAAACAAGAAAGCAAGGAAGAGCATTCAAGGATACATGCACAGTCTGTAAGGACACACTCCAAAACCCACCTCCTCCAGCCACAGCCCACCTGCCCAGGTTACCATCCAGTAAATCCCACTGTACTGGACTTATCTTGGAGGTCTCCCAGCTTGGTAGAGTATAATTGGAGAAGGTGGGTCCCTGGGGTTGCTACCTTGGGGATTACATATGATTCCTCCTCCCTTTGCTTGCTCTTTGTTCCCGGCCTTCATGATGTAAGAGCAAAGCCTTGTGTTCTCCCTCTCTCTGATTACCACCATGCCCTTAGATCCAGGGTCCAAAGCCTCACATGGATCAAATGCCAAAATGCTCTAAAAAAACTGTAAGTAAATACATCTTTCTTCCTCTAAGTTGTATGGTCATATCTTTTAGATTATAGCTGTGAAAATGCCAAAACAATACATAAATTAGTGCCAGAGCAGTGGGTTCATGGCTATATCTAAGTCTGACTATATGTTTTGTGAGTCTTTGGAACTGTTTTGCAAGAGAAAATTGGAAAAACCAGAATGTGGCTAGAAAGATGGATGGTAGAGACTGTGCTCAGGAAATTTTGGAGGGCAAAAAGGACTCCATCGAAAAATGGAGTAGAGGCCATGTATGTTATACTTTGGCAAGTCCAAATTTAATGATGGACTGATTAACAAATGGGTGGAGTAAAATTCAAAACAGCAACATATCCAAACTGCATTACGGATTTTGATATTCATGTTCAGAGAATTGTAAGCCAAATTTTGGGAAGAGAAAGTAAAATAGAGACTTTATAGATGTTCTATTTGTCTGGAAAGTCATGTGTAAAGCTGAGGCCCAAAGAGATGATGCTGTGAATGAAAGTAAAATGGCTTAATGGAGGTCAAATTCTTTGATTATGAACAAAGAGAGGCATGTGGCCTTGCTGGAGGCAGGCCCAACACCACACATTAGGGGAGGGCCTTTGCCATTGTCAAGATGGAGATGCGCAGGGTCTGATTGCAGAAAGTAGATCCCTCGGGCTGCAGTCTTGGGAATTATATATGGTTCCTTCTGCCCTCAATTGTTCTCCTGCTTCTGGCTCCCATGATGCAAAAGAAAAGCCTTGTGCTCTCCCTCTCCACTTCCCAACACTGTGACCTGAGATCGACATTCCCAGCCTCACATGTGTTAATCTATGAACAAAGAAATCTTCCTTCTTCTAAGCTATATGGTCAAGTCGTTTAGATTCATCTTCATGCTGATTAATACAGAAACACCCTATGTCAGTGCTTTAGAATATATCAATTTCATAAGTGGTCATCTACACTAGAACATTCATGGTTATTTTAAACGCATGTGTTATGTTATTTATATATTTATTTATATAAATAATCAATAGTGAAGTTACCAAACTTCTCAGTATGCTTTCTAGAAGAATGAATAATATTTTCAAAATGCTTAATTTCACTTTTATCAAATGATGCCATATGTTTATATGAAAAGTTTAACAACTAGTATTAATAATTCTTAATGCATTAAATTGGTTTTATGCATTAAAATATTATACATCAAATGAATAAAAATAAAAAATGGCCAAAATTTCTTATAGAATTTCATTTGACATTCATAGTATTTATTTTTCCTGATGCATAAATTAATAATTATATATGAGCATGATTTTGAACTATTTTATTAGGAAGCACTACTTGATGTCTTCACTAATTATGCTATGAATACCTGCTCAGAAACAAATTGACATATAAAGAAAATGCTAACAATTGCCTTTCTTCTTTACCATATAGTAGAAAATGGTTTTGATTTTCATCTCTTTAACAGTATCTTTTTTAAGACCAATCCCCAATGAACTATATTTTAACTTTATACGCCTAACTTCCACTTGTTTCTTTCATTGAAATTTTATTGTTCCTTTGTTTGTTTGTTTTTTAACTGATGGGCTTAGACATAAAGGGAGATATATTTCTTGAATTTATGTTCACAATGGCTAAGGGACTGTCAATAATTTTGGAGGAATGATCATTTGGAACATAAAATAGATACTATTTTGCATAATAAAGAAGGATATTCCACCGACCCACCCTTCCCACCACCATGCATATTAAAGAAAAAAATGTTTTATAATTTTTCAAAAGTAAATGACTGTTTACATGAGTCTGGAAATCTAGGAGAAAGACATATATTTCCTGAGTTAAAGCAAAGTGAACAATGTAACACAGAAATATATATTAACATGAAATTCACAGTAAGACACATAAAAATATTCCACTATGTGCAGGATTTTGTTTAATCATTTCCCCTGTGGAAACAGTGGTATATAATGTGACTCTTTTTCCATGACATAGAAACAACACAGTTAATTTTTTTCTTATTCTATTTTTATTCTTTTTCTTATTTCTCTGTGTTAAAATGGAATGTTGCTTGTGGTTCTAAAGTTTTACCAATTTAATTTAATAGAGAAAAAAAAAACTAAGGTATGTCACATATTCCTTCATTTTTCCTTAAACAAATCTGAACATATTGTTCATGTTTTTTTCTTATCCTGATTGCTAATTGTGTGTGTGTGTGTGTGTGTGTGTGTGTGTTATAAAATTCTATCAATTCAAATATCGTTATGTCCATAGATGAAGGTAACATTACCGATCTCAGTAATATGTATGGTAGGTAGCAGGTTGGAAAACACACAAAGACCTATAAACAAAAATGCTTATGTCACTTTGAATTGCACTACAATGTATAATTACAATGCATCAATAAAATTATTTTAAAAAACCTCCACCAAAAAAAAAAAAAGAATATTATCCTGTACTTTAACAAATAGAATCATAAAAAAGCTTTAACAATGGCAAAGTATTTGATAATAGGTAAGTGGAATTTTCCACTGAATTCAAAGAAAATTTATTAAATATAAAAATCCACTGATCTATCTTTCAACAGGACCCTTGGTGAGAAAATGCATTGCTAAAACAAAAACATAACGGGAACAATAGATAAGATTAAAATGTTGAGTTTCTCATACTATGAAAGACAGATTTAGCAACCAACAACTTAAAAATTTGAGAACAGAGAATGTAGTTCAGTGATAAAGTCCTTTTCTAGCCTGTACAAGACCGTAACTTAAATCTCAACACTGAAATAATCAATTAATCAAAAAATAAAGTATTTAATTCCAAAAAGCAGATGGTATATACACATTGAAAATTTCTTAAAAAGAAGTCTGAAGGTTAAATTAGGACATTATGTCAGGCTGAATTCCAATTTAGCAGGAATTTCTATAAGAGGAAGTTAAGGTACAAATATGTAGAGAATAATGAGGAAATACAGAGAGAATATGGCCACTGTTATACCCAGCAAAAAGATCTAAAAATAAATGACTTTGAACACAACAAAATCTCAGACTTAGACTTCCCAGACTGTGAGACAAGTAAATGAAATTGAAAATATTCACCAAAAACGGACAAATGATGTGCTCATATTATATAATACTTTGAACCTTACCCATGAAAAAATAAATTCAACTTCAAAAGGAAGAAAAAAAGCAACATATCTATTTGTTTTCTTTGAAAAATAACATGAAAGAACATGTTAAAAATCATCATTACACGTCCTGCCTCAGCAACTTAGTGAGACTCTCAGCAATTTAGTGAAACTATGTTTCAAAATTAAGAAAGAAAAAGATACTGGAGGCCTAGTTCAAAGGTAATATGCCCCTGGTTCAATCCCCAGTTACCAAAAAGGTAAAACAACAACAACAAATCATTATATTGGAAAAAAAACCCTGGTTTTTGCTTATTCCAAAGTTATTAATTATTTTTTCTGATACAAAAAATGATCAAAGATATCAATAAACTTTTTTGTAAAAGATCAGATAGAATATGCTTTAGATTTCCCAGTCTACTTTTTTTTTGCACCTATACCACTTTTCTATTGTAGTGTGAAAGGAGGCATATGCAGTGCATTAGCAAATGAGCATGACTATTTTCCAGAAGGACTTTATTAATAATAAATAAGTTAATGGTAGAATTTGACCTGTGAGCCATACTTCACCAAGCTCACCAAGCTGAACTATAATATTTTTTGTTTCATATTACTAAACAGTATGCTAAAGTTACAATCTGCCATCATGTAGCTGCATATGATAAGCTTAAACAGTAATACCACCTTTTAATAGCATCACATGCCATAAGTCTGTACATTTCTATTTCAGTAATTAAAGCAATCCCAGTGACCACACTGGACATATAAGTCAATCATTTCTACTAAAAATCAGATTTATCCTTGGAATTGTTTTACATGAAAATAAACATAACTGGCCTTCAATTAAGTTAACTAATCTTGCCCAATTATTGGACATGCTATTCCATTATTAATTTAGTTAATTATGACTTAATCATATACATTTTATTCAACGATTCCTCAGCCTTTCATAAACTCCTTCTTCAAACTACAGTCAGGCTTGATTATGTTGATTTTTTTTATTTTCAGTTAAGCTTCAGAAATTATCTTTTACTTATTTTTCTTAAAGAAGAACATAATTTGACTCCTATAACTCCTGGGAAAATCATTCATTACATGACTCATCAAAATTCCAAATTTCAGAGAAAAATTTCAGAACATGGGTCTGTACATAAGGAATACTCTTTGAGAATGACTTTTTTTTTAACTTGGTATTATTAATGTGGTTCCTAAAATGGATAACTGACTTAGAATATAATAATTGACATATTATTTAACAGGTAACTCAAAAACACTAATATGTTAAATGATGCTTTGCTTTGTATATAGTTTCTGTGTTCTCTGAAAGTTTTTTTTATGTTACAATTTAATTATTAGAATAATGTATTAAAAGGGTGGAGACAATCCAAGTATAGTGTTTAAAGACAGGACCATTGAGAGATGATTAGGATTAGACAGGCATTAGGATAGAGTACCCATGATTGACTCCTTCAGGGTTTATTTATTTATTTATTTATTTATTCATTCATATTTGTGGTACTGAGGAGAACCCAGGGGTCTTCTAACTCTGGGCTATACCCCCAGCCTTATTTTTAATTTTTCCTTAGAAACAACATCTTGCTAAGTTCCTAAGAACCTCGCTATGTCTCTGAGACTGACTTCGAGCCTGAGATCCTCCTGTCTCAGCCTCCCAAGTACCTGGATTACAGGCATATGCCACCACGCATGGCTTCTGGTGGGTTTATAAGAGGGCAAAACAGGAAAGAGACACACATATTCATGTTCTATGTCTCTCGTCATATGGTGTCCTATTGATGTCCTTGCTACCTCATGACTCTGCCAATGAAAAGTCATTACTAGATATGGCCCCTTAAACATTTGGAACCATGAGTCAAAAGTATTCAACCTCCCTTCAGCCATGTTTCTTTCATAGCACCAAATGTCTGGGCCTCCACAGTACATATGTGCTTCTGGCCAAACTTCAAATCTATAAAGTTTCTGCTTTTCATGGTTTCTGAAATTTGATGTACACTTCTCTGAATGTGGATGTCAATAATCATAATGCAGTTTGGATACATCGTTGTTTTCAGGTTTCCTTCACCAATTTAATCAACCCATTATCTTTAAATTAGATTTAACATAAAGTTTCAGAAAATGAGCAAAATTCCAATAAGTTATTTGCTAGAATAAAACACATGTGTCTTCTACTCCTTTTTCCTATGGAGTTCTCTTTGCCCTCCAAAATCTCCTGAGCACAGTCTCTATGATTCACCTTTTTAGCTACCCTCTGGCCCTTCCAATTTCCTCTCACAAACCAGTTCTAAATACTTACAAAAGACATGATGAGACTTAGAGCAGTGACCTCATTCCTATGGTACTAATATCTTTCCCAGTCAATGTTCCAGCTGTTATATTCCAAAACAACTGACCTTAGAGGAAGGAAGATTTCTTTGTTCACAGATTTGGGAGATTCTGATTTCAGTCCATGTGAGGCCAGGGTCTAAGAATCTCAAAACATGGCACAAAGTATCAGAGAGGGAGAGAGCAAAGGTCTACCTTCACATCATGGAGGCAAAAAGCAGAGAGAGCATGTGGGAAGGAGAGGACTATATATAATCTCCATGCTCATACCCCCAGGTATCCCTCCTTAGCAACTAGCTTCCAACATTGCTACCTTGTTTCCATGAGGGCTAGGGTGACATTCTAAATCCAAACCACTACATCCTTTTTCTTTATAATTCACCCAGCCTATGATGTTATGTCATTGTCAACATAAAACAGACTAATAAAACTGATAAAGCATAGATGCAGGAAGCTTACTCCATACTAAATGAGAGATATGCACTTTATTGAATGTTTTCCAATTCATAGTTTCTTAATGTATGTTTCAAATTATTTTCTCACGATGATACATATGTATTATTTTCTCACAATAATACAGTGGTAAATCTGAGTAGTGATATTTTCCCATATTTAAAAGATCGAATTTAGATTCATAGTACTTGAAAATCACAAATCAAAAATTAGTGTAGCTGAAATTTGAACTCATCTCTTCTGCAAATGTGTTTTGGTAGTGTTTTGACTTGAGTCCACTACAACTCTTATCTCCTTCTTTACTTGCCTGGAGAAATTTTCAAGATATCTATATTTATCCATTGACATTATAATAGTTATTATGTTATTATGTTTATTTTAATTTACTCATGAAAACACAATAATTGTGTATTTTTGAAAGTCACCGTATAATGTGTTGTTACATGTATAAATTGTACAATGTTTAAATAAGATAAAGCAATCTAGCTTCTCAAACTTATCAATTATTTATGAGTGAAACATTTAAATTCCTGTCTTCTAGTTTTTGAAATGTATAATGCTTATTATTATCTGTAATCATCTTACTGTGAGATAGCACATCACAACTTCTTCCTGTAACTCTGACTTTATACAGGAACATTTATCCTGTATAATACAGTCTTCCCTCATCCCTACTCGCCCCAGCCTCTGGCAATCATCTTTCTGCTCTCAACTTCTATGACCTAAATATTTGTAGTCCTCATGTGAATGACATCATGGAATATTTAACATCATGTGATTGGCTTGTTATTATTTGCAGACTATAATAGCTTATGGTAATTCTTAAGTTAGAATCTACTCAAAATAATTATTACATTCAAAAGTTTGAAAAGTGACACACCAAACAGAGCATATATAAATATATATATATACATGCACATATGTGTGTGCATATATAATATATATCAGCATGTGTGTGCATATATGTATATTTACATACATATATACTTATATGTATATATATGACAAAATAATGAGATAAAATTTTAATTATATTATATTGTTTATAGAAATATAATGCATATTTTTTTATTTTTTATTGGATTATGCATATTTTTGAGTGACTGAATAAAATAAGAATTGTCTTATTTAATGCAATTGGAAATAAGTTAAACATAACAGTTTAAATCTGATCATAAGTTTAGAAGAAAAATATGAAAAGGAAGGAGGAAAGGAAGGAAGAATGGAAGAGAAAGACTTAGGAAATAAAATACACATAGGATAAAATATCAGTAAGAACTATAAAAAAGTGCCAAATTTTTAAATTCAGCACAGGTATAATTAAACATAGCTTTATTTTCTTTCTGATTGTTTCTGATATTTTTTACATCTTCAAAAAATATTTAATTTTTAATTTTTTTTTTTTTTTTTTTTTTTTTTTTTTTTTGGCGGTACTGGGGATTGAACTCAGGGGCATTCTACCTCCGAGCTATACCCCCAGCCCCATTTTTTATTCTTTATTTTGAAACCGAGTCTCACTAAGTTGCGGAGTGCCTCACTAGGTAGCTGAGGCTGGCCGAGAACCCGGATCCTCCGGTCTCAGCCTCCCGAAT